>JAHLJT010008756.1:83051317-83070478 GCA_031308135.1 Acheta domesticus | reverse complement strand
TTTTTACTATTAGAAATTTTAATTATAATAGGCTTTCAATACACTTTATTGCAAATGCGACGAAAATAATTCTTCTTCCCTTCAGCTCTCTTTACATGCAATAAAGGCGTTACCCTGCGAACAACACTTTCTTCCATTTCTTTTAAAAGGTAGGTGAATGGAGCACATGCTAACTTCTCTTCATCCTCTAATATATTATTCCTGCTGTTTAGAACCACTATTAATCGAGACCAGATTTAAGAACATTAGTTCATTCTTTTCGACGAATAAAATTTCCTATACAGCCTCTGTTCTCACGATATCGACTGGGCAAGAGACAAGAGCCAGAACGAATACCAGAGTGTCGGCACCAGAGTGTCTTAAAGTTAAAAAAGATCGTATTTTTTAAAAGAAAAAAACATGGAAAGGCTAATGCCACGTACCTACTGCTGATCATTCAGAAGCAGTACATTATTCGGCAGGGTATATCTCTAACGAGGGGACCGTGGCAGTAGCAAAGACTTTTCCAAGTGTGAAGGCGGTAGAAATTGTAGTATTAATTAATACAAAACCCTCTAGGTCTTCTTTAACTTAAGTGAGCAACGTTTAGGACTAATAAGACAAATTAATTAGGCAGACTGAAACAACCATGAAACTAACTCGAAAACAATCAGTTGCAACTGTAAACGACGACTGTAAAACGACGTCCGTCATTCGAAGGCTGATATGGCAAACTCCTACAACACTTGAGACTGACAACTGAAACCACACTTGAGATCGTGACGACTCAGACCCCGCTAGAGCAGCAACGACTCAAACCACACTTGAGACTGACGACGACTCAAGCTCTTCTCGAGACCGGCGACGACTTAAACCCTTCTTGAGACCGGTGACGACCCAAACTACTCTTGAGATTGGCGACGACTCAAACCCCTCTTGAGACCGGCGACGACTTAAACTCCACTTGAGACCGGTGACGGCCCAAACCACTCTTGAGATTAGCGACGACTCAAACCCCCACTTGGTCTCTCGGCGACCCAAATCACACTAGAGCGATGACGACTCAAACCACTCTTGAGACCGTAATGACTCAAACTCCACATGAGACCGGTGACGATCAAACCGCACTTGAAGCGAGTGAGGACTCTTGAGACTTTTAAACAGATTAAATTTTGTCCAAGAGTAGAATGGGAAAGGGGGTTGATCTTTTAACGCCAGAACCGTTACATACAATGAGACAATTGATTTCGAAATTTTTTCCTCGGTCCCGCGGAAGATGGCGGCGGTCTCCTCCTCCCCTCCTCTACTACCCCCGCTGCCCTGACCTCTCGCGGCGCGTGGAGTGCCGGGCCGTCGCCCCTGCTGTGCTGCGAAAGGGCATGACAAGTGGTTTAATGTCGGGGTGCACCACCGACTGCGTCGCGCCCGCGTTTCGGGGCGCTGATAGCGGTCTCGCGCCGCTCCGACAACTTAATGGGACGCGGCGGCGCGGCTCGCCTCCCCGCCCCTTCCGCCACCCCTCCCCCACCCCCCCACTCGTGCGACGCGGTGTGCTGCAACGGTGCAGGAATTTCGCTGACCCAGTCATCCTCATTGGCGCTGCGACTGGCGACATGTTGTTTCGCGAGCAAATGCGGTGATAGTAGGAAGTGGTGCAGTATATATGATGCTTTTATGCGTTAAAGAATGAAATCTCATAGTAAAATGAATTAATTCCAGAACCTATTTTGGCCGAATGACGAGAAAGTTTGCTTCATTAAATGCGAATGATAATAAAACATCAATGGAATTTAGAGGGTTTTTTACTCTGAAGAAAGAATGAAGCTGTGTCTAATTACACAATATGTTTTTCTTCATTTAAGTTGTGTTGTAGTTGTGTAGTATCGTTGACCTCTACTTAGAACTGGTTTTAGCGAGAAATAACGTGATATTTGCCGAGTTCCCCCTCCCCTCGTAAGATTAGAAGAGATTCGCTTGACCCCCCTATAGGCCTCGTGTAATTTATGGATGGCCCCTAAGGGAAAATTTGGTATGGCCTGATGTAATGCGTGAAAGGGTTATTTATTCAGGAAATTTCTTTTGTTATGTATATATCTTAAATAATTTACCTATTTGTATAATAATTAATTTATTTTTTGTTTATGATTTCATAAGTGAGTACATACATTAAAAAATATTCAAACAACTTCATAATCGATTGTTTTTGACTACGTTCTTCGCAAAATCTGAGCAAGAATTGGTGTAGGTACGTACTCTCTCTTTAGAGTTCTTGAAGTCTTTACTGCGCGTGGTAGAAAATTTCTAGAAATTTTCAAATTTCAAATAACTCTGATTTTAAAATAAATCAAAATGGAGTGACGCTTGGTTTGGCAACTTTGCGACAAATTAAAAAAAATATGATCACACATGCTAGCAATTGGAGAAATTTTCTTCCTTTAATTTTAAGAATAAAACACATAATTCTTTTAAATTTACGCAAACATCTCATATTTTAATATGTTTGATTACTGTATATTCAGCATTTTCATATTAAGATTGAGTCAAAGCGATGTCCATTTCTAGAACAATCAAAAATACTTCTCAGACATTCAGAACAAAAGATAAGGACCTTTCAACTCTACTCGGATTTCACCATGCTGTCATATGAGCTACATTATTTTAGATTTTGTTATGTGAATTGTTAGAATGTCAAGGTTAGTTTTCATTTTCTTTCAAGGTGCTTTATATCCTCTCTATTTGATGATATCTTCAGATCTTTGTTCTTACTTCGCCGCCGCTGAATATAATTTCAGTGGGTGACGTTGCACACAGCGGGAGTTGACCGTGTGTCGAACCATGCATTCTTCTCCCGTGACCAAATGTTTTTTTGAGATTGTCTCATGTATTCGGAATTTCTTTTCTTTGATTGTTTACGGGATATTTGTGAGCGACGTCATAAGTGATTTTTGAAGTTTTTTACTCTAGTTCAGATGCTCGTTTGTCAGTTAGTTCTTTCAACACTTTTACCTTCAGAGACAGTTGGAGTGACTACATACAAGCTGTAAAATCCACCTTCAAAAACATATCGTTTAGGGATGAATTGTTAAAGTGTATGCGGAAAGCGTTCAAACTCTATTATCAATTTCTTAACCAGCATTACATATTTCCATTTATGTGTCAAGAAATCGTTGAGTCCTTTCTGAATATATTGTAAAATAATTCTGTTTTTCATTTATTTTTAATCAGTTTCTTTTTGCAGAAAGTATAATGCATCTTTTATTTAATGACGTATTTAGCATATTGTGATAAGGATAATTTTATTTTCAATAATTAAATAATTCTTATATTTTTGTAATATATTTCCATGTATAAATTGTGTTGCTTTAAGTTGATTTTCATATTTGAGTGCATATTGCAATTATCCACACTAGTATGGATGTGCAACCATTGATTGACCTCTAACTAGCGAGACTCAATTGGTTGATTACCTTAATCATCTTAACTTTTGCCAGAAATCATTGGGAGTTGTATTTCTAATATACATTTTCCCACACATACGCAACCACTACCGACGTTTATGATACCGATTCATCATAGCTATTGTGCTGACACTCAATGCTTCTACTAACAATGTATCTTTATCTTTCTTCGAAAACACAGTGATTTAAATATCGTGAAAAATAATATTTAAAAAGATATTCCAGTCATATAATTAACATCGATAATGTTTAATAAAGCATCTGATATGCACTAGAAACCATTTTCGTCTTTTTTTGTCTAAAATGTTAAGAGAAATTTCTTTATGTGATGTATGTATAAACTCGATATCCTACATTTGTCAAATGCTACACGAATTACTTTAAAAAAAGTACGATGCAGATGAGACTCCATTCTGGTGATTTATTATTCATATCTCAAATTTACATATTTAATCCTGAACGGTGGCGCGCATTCCACGGTGATTTGTTTAAAAAATATCCTTGTTTTAACCAAAACCCTCATTTCAACCAAAATTCTTGTATTAATAAAACACTTATTGTAACACAAACGTTCATTCTCCTAAAAAACGTTATTTTAACAAAAATCTTATTTTACAAAAAACTAATTTAAACAAAAAGCTAATAAAACAAAAAATTGGTTTAAACAAAAAACACGATCACTTAATTTTAAATAACCTTTATCAACCCTGGCCACAAGGTATCTCCAATTATCATTCTAGTTTTATTTCTCCATCTTCAGCACAGTGATTTCTAAAAATAGTGGGAAGTAAACGAGGAATTAACAATATTTTGTGTACCTGATCATTACAAGAAAGCCTAAAATAATAAAATAGTACTACAAGTTACAGCACTTATTCCAAGTATGGTGATAATATCGTTGAGGCAGTTGCGGCTTTTTTGATTATCCTGGACCACAGGCCGTCGTGTGGGTCCACGCGTGGCGGAGCAGTTTGCGGAGGCCTTCCCTCCCCACGGCGCCATTGCGCGCCTGGCGGCCGGTTCTCCGCTTTATTGCATCGGTAATTTAACTGGAAATGATATATACCTTCTTCTGACTGTGTTTTATCCTAAACTGCTCCGGGTCAGGCTGGCATTGTTGGGCTTGTTCCAAATGATGTATAGGGTGTAAGAGAAATCACGCGATACGGGGAGGGGCAGCGGTTCGCGGAATGCCCGAAGAAGTAGTACGGGCTCGATAATACGATAATGTGTTCGAGATTAACGTTTTTTGATCGTCCCGGAGCACGACTCTCGCCAGGTTGACGTAAAACACTGCAGCTATTTCGGCGTAAAACAATTTATGCCCGGCGCGCGCCACGGACGCGGACTCCAACTGCGCATAGCGTTGTGCGTTGATTTGAATTTCACGAGGAAGCATGACATCCTTTGCATTTTATCGAGTGAGCCTGTGAATAGAGTTTTCCTGGATAGTAAATCGGGGGTAGTAGGAAATATTTTTGTAAAAGGAGGCTCATGAATGTTGAGTATCTGCGTGGCAAAGTATATTAGGTTTTTAGCATCACTAGTGTTAGTGGCAAAATGAAAATTTTTATATTGAGTTCTACAGTCGCAGAATGATTAACTTCAGTGTTTCCTTCATCATGAGGTGATGCTTCACGTTCTACAACTGATAAAATGTTAATTCCAAGTTTAACGAACATTATTATCATTGTCAGGACTGAGGGCAGAGGTTTCATACTCCTAAAAAATTATATGTCTGAGATAACTATTTTTATTTCTGTAATCGTGAAATATTATCTTAGGGATTTTGTAAAGATATTTAAAAATAAATTAGCTAGTGATTGGTAGATCGAAATGCCTATTTGTTGTCGCGTCTCTTCAGTTAGATTAACTTCATTGTCAGAATAACATTTAAAAAGTATCGAATTTTATAAAACTATTGGCGTCAACAAAACTACGTGACTTGCGAGATAGGCAGAAAATGAGTTTTTTGAGTTAGTCGTATTCTTTAGCTTTGCCATCGTGTTGAGGTGATTCCCGAGACCATATTCCCCTCCTCTTCAGATAGCATTATTTCATTACTGGTATTTATCACCGTTGAAAAGTTCATGGTTCATACTATTTGTATTTAATAAGAAATGCTTCTGCCGCTCAGTAAACTATGAACAATAATATTTTATTTTTTAAATTTTTACTGACATTGTGCATAATGTCATTAACAAGTTATTTAAAAGGTACATTGGTCGATATTCTTTTGGATATTTCTTGGCATTTTCAGCTTCAATTTCATCCGCTAGCAGCTTCAACTGATTCAAAATCCTTTCATTTATTTTCTTTGCTTAGCTACTATTGTGACTTGATCGTAGAGTGCAATTATCAATCACACAATACCTCCTTTATACACCCTGAACTATTATGCTGCCGATGAGATGGCAGACGTGATAACAAATACAATACCCACTTGATATGTTGTCTGTGACTGATGTCTAAGGTGTAACTGTATAACTGCAGTCCACATCGTTTAACATATACAAATTTCAAATTTACCTGTGGGAATATTTACCAACACATTACTCAAGCAGCGGCATATCTGTGCAACGTCACGTTCATTTACCACAATTCAAGCTGACAGAATTTACATTTGATTATTAAGAGATCAATGGTAGGTGACCTGGAACTTGCCGCAGCTTTGTAGCACGTGGCTGACATTTCTCGACCCCACTGTCGCGAACGCCCGCAACCAGCACCTTATCTGCCCACGCCTTGCTCGGTGAATTAACTGGCACGCGCGAAATTTACATAACTGATCGGTCGAAAAATTGAAACGATCACACACTGAGACGTGCGGCGATCCTAAGTGCCAATCACCGAAGAAGGAACGTGCACGATGTCAGAGGCACCGGCGACCGCGCGTGGTGACATGTTAGAGACGTCGGACACACAGTTACTAGCGCAGGCAGGGAGACGGGAGGGCGATAAAAGAGCGAAAAGGACGGCGAAAGAGATCGCGGGCGGAAGAGCCAGCCTGACGTAGAAGGATTGGTTTCTCAGACGTCAGCCTATGGGGGATTTGTATCCAGGCTAATGGCATGACACCGGGTTTATCCATCTCCAGGATAGCTTGTCAAGTTGAGTTCGAACTGTTCGAACCGGCAATTTGTGAGATTGACATTTGTGATTGCATTATTACTAAAGAAACACTATTTGACTAGACTTTTTGCTGAGCAATAATAGAATATAGACTTTAAAATATTTGAAGGTGTTTACTGGTTGCTTATGTTGTGGACGAAGAAGAATAGACAAGTGAAATAAATGTTATTGTTTGTCGTGAGGTTCTGATCGGATTGGGTTTGATCTTAAATCTTGCTATGTTTAACGTTTATTTCGTGTGAAAAATTAATTTAATTTTGAAAATAAAACCATAATAAAATCACAAAATGAAGAATTGAAGATAAATATTTAAAAAATCCGAACTAATAAACGGAAAAATTGTTTATTTACTTTCAATGAAAATAGTTTAAATTATTTATCTCTAAATTTATAATTAAAATATTTTTCTTTTTTATTTATTATTTCAAACTTAGAGTTCTATGTAATTAAAAGGAATGATCAACTGTAGAAGATTCGGTGTAGGAGCCGACCTTGGTAGCCCCTATAGCTAAGTTGGACGCGACTTCTCAGTCTCGGCTCAAGGGATCGCGGGTTCGACCCGTTTCGAGTATGGATATGTGCTTGGGTTCCGTGCCATGATTGAAGCGTTTGCAAACCACCATGAATCGTCTAATATAAAACAATTATTTTCACTTTCTTACCCCTTCCGCTAATGGATTTACGAGAAGGCGAAATATGACTGCCAGCGGGCACATGGAGGCAATGGAGGTAATGGCATCATCAGTGGGTCGACGGATTGCGGCGTTTACACTATCCGTTGGCTATTGCACTATCCGTTGGCTATTGTACTATCGTACACGATTAAAGTTTCCACGCGTCACCTGGGACCTATGGGCTTCAGTGACATATGCTGCTGGCCGCTATGGGTCTACGGACCACTGCGATGTGGCGCCGGGAAGGATGGAGTAAGTTACCCCTTGTGTAAATAGCTGAGAGTTACAGAGTGCACGAGACGTCGGTGTTGCCTAAGCGGTTAAACAACCTTAAAAATTCGTTGATGATGATGATTAGGTAAAGAAGTATACACAACAAAGGAGGACGAAGAAGAGAGAAAAGAGTTGAGACTCAGAGAAAGTTAGGATGAGAAAAAAGAACGCGTAGAAATAAGATTACTGACTTTTAAAATAAAAAAAAAGTGCGATTAGTACTTCTTGTTTTATCAGAACTTAATATCCAGTGAATGGCACATAAAATGTTTTTGCTATATGGAGGAAATTAACTGAAATGCAACCACGTGCTATATGGGCGGGGGGGGATTTCCATTACTGTTGATGTAGCTATCTTTTCTCGTGCACTAGATTTGTCGTGACAGGCTAGTTGGCAGACACACAAGGGAATTGCATTGTTCAAGTTTAGTTTCTGACACCAGACATAACTCATAAATCTATTTTGTTCATGGAAGCCCGATGGGCAGACGCGTAGCTCGATAGCCCGCAGGCCAGCTCAGTATTTCTGCAGGCTAGCTGCAAAACAGTTATGTTTGAGAAAATAATAAAAATCACGAAAAATTGTAAAATATAATTTTTTTAAATATCTCTCTTTGTTGAATATGAAAGAGGTAGTTCATGTATAGGTGACCCCTATTGTGTAGGATGTTTTACCGTAGTTTTGAAACTTTGGATTAGCAAATTCCCTAAAAATTTTAAAGACCAATAATGAATTGACCTACGGAAAAAGTAATTGCGAAGGAGATCTAAACCATAGTGACCTGTTACAATCCTCCAGGTTTCAAGAAAAGAGGCATCCACGTCATATCTGGGACGTTTACCTGAAATTCCTCCACACGTATTCTACATCACCTCACAAAAGAGACTATCTTTTCTTGCGCCTGCTCCAATTATAACCCTAGAGTTTTCCTATGTACTACAGGTTTATTCTCCAAAGATTGTCATCAAAAACTGCATTTACATCAAATAATCCCACAAGAGTAATTCCACATAAAATCAACACAGTTGTAATTAAAATTTTACCTCATCGTTTTAGATTCAGATGAAATTTGACACGTAGGTAGTATGAATGAAGAATAAGAAAACTACAAATTTTGAGTAAAATATTTCCACCCGTTTATGAAATACACCCACGTAAAATTTTACAACATTGGGTTTCCCGAAAATTTTTTAATTGATGTAGAACCTGTCCAAATTAAGATAGAGAGCTGGAACAGGTGTCATTTTTCAGCTTTTTATGGCCTTTTATATGATATACAACTCAACAGGGGTTAGATTTCAAAAGTTTTTTGAATTTGAAATTTTGATTTTGAGATTTTTCAAAATACTCATCTTCAAAAATTATGAAAAAATTCTAAAACCATTCTTATATGTTTTTGAACTGACCATGTAAGTATGAATTTGGGATCATTATGGGTTCATATGGTAATCTTTACTTAAAATGCACAATATTTACTTACACTACATTTCACTGATTTAAAATGCATTTCATTTCAAAGGATAAGCATTAATATAAACAAATTATTAATTTAGTATTTTTTGTTGGTGAGTGTGTTGCGTTTTATCATTATCATCATCATCATCATTATTATTATTATTATCATACACAAAGCGAACGGCTGTCACTGAATCCGCTGTCCCGCATGTGAGTGTAGTTTAGACGAAGGTACTGAAAAGAAAAAACTTGTTGCGACGTACCTGAAAGATGGGCTACGCGTTTATTTTTCCTCAGCGGTCTCAGAGACCGCACGTCACCTGTTAAGGGCTAAGCCCGCGGTGTCCAACTTCAGACAGGGGCGCGGCGTCGCGCTTCAGACCGCGTCGTCCGGGATGTTCCTAATTGCGGGCGATCGAGGCGGCAGTTTATGGCCCATTAGAGCGGACCTCACACGATCTGTCGCCTATAAATCGCGCCGCCGGCACCGACAGCTTTATCGAACTGCGGCGGCAGCGCGCTCTGCTCGTTGACGCGCGCGCGGTGACCTGTCGCTCTCCGTAACTGATGGTGCGCTCGTGGGAGAGGCGGACCGAAGGTCGGATAACGTGAAGGAGGGCTTTGGGGATCACTGATTAATTTCGGATGGATTTGTACCGGTGGTACTGTATAAGCTAACACACCGCTATTGCGTGTAAGCAGGAAAGGGTGCGTAACCAGGATTTTTGTATGTACCCAGCGTCAAATAACAGAATTATTTTTGAGATCTCTCGTAATTTCATTTCTAACCTCTTCTTTCTTACTTCGCCTTTTTCGTTTTCTTTTTTTCTTCTTCTAGCTCCCTTCATCTCTCATTTTTTTCCTATGGTTATTATCTTTTATTTTTTCCTCTTACCTTCTATTCTCCTCCTTATTAATTATTCGTATTTCCTCTTCGTCTCTCCTTCATTGCCTTTTCCTTTACCCTCATCTTCTCTATCCATTTCTTCCATTCTCTGTTTTTCTCAATTTTCTTCTTCTACTTCCTTTTTACTCTTCTTCCTGTCCTATTTCACTTTTTCATTTCATTCTTCGTGTCTACTTTCCCAAAATTTGAAATAGCATGGTAATACCTGTGTTTGGGAATTCTCTGATTAATTTCATATTACTTGGTATATGATAAGGTTACACATATTCTGGCGCGGATTATGCAGATCCCACATGCAACTTGGTAAAACTAATACTTGTATAATAAATGTTTACGAATGTCACGAAATAAAACTTATTTCTTACAGTTTTTTGTTGAAGGTTAGGAAAATTCATTTGCCTGAGAGGATACTGAGTCCGTGGTAGGAAAAAATTAATACTTTTCCAGCAGAGTACATCAAAATCTCTTCGAGGACTTTCCTTGACATTCTCCTCAACAATTAGCACTCTGCATGAATGCACTGAGATAAGGTTAATACTAATTATTGATTTTAATTGCTTGAGAGAATACAGAGCAAAGAGAGGTTGCAGACTCTTGAGACAATAATTATTTATGCATAGAAAATATTTTCAAATATTCATCTCGATGAAACGTAATGAAGTTTATAAAGATTAAGTAAGTTTAACCAAAATCAATATACATAATTTATGTAATTATTAACATCTCATATCGATTAATGCCATACGACAGCGGGAATCGTCGCAAAATGTTATTGTAATAATGGTATTTTAAAGTCCCTGGAAAACATTCTTGTTGGACAGAAGAATAAACATTAAAAATCAAATGTCTTATGCAAGAGAGTGAGAAAAAGAGAGAGAAAGAGAGAGACAGACAGACAGACATACACACACGAGATCATTCTCCTGCCACCCTTAAGGATTTCGCGGACTGTATTTTTTGTGTCATAGAATCGCTGAAGATTTTCACTTGATTGAATTTCAGCACACGGATCGTATCTTTTCACTCGACATTTCTCACAACTTCTCATTAACTATGCGTGTTTGAAAGTTACGCATGGCTAGAAAACGCAGGACAACGGTAACCTTCGCGATTTCTGTTGTCCTTCAGAGTTGCTCTTCCATTAACGTAAGAAATCGGTCGGTCCAGTGTCAACATCTCCAACATTAGTCACGGTCCACGATTCCCGGATAGCTCCACGTGACGCCTTCGAGCTTTCTACCGCCTCCTCCGGACGACTCGGGATTTCTCCACGTATTTTCCGCGTTTCCACTCGCTGTTTTTAAGAAGCCTCCGCCGTGGGCGATGAAGCGTCTGTCTTAACCCTCAGGTCGCCCGCGGACAGTGCCATGTGTAGTTTTTCTGAACCACTGTAATTGCCTTGTTCTTGTTCTCGCTGTGCTGTGTCATCACCTTTCGACAAATGATAGTTTTTTTCCAAAGTGAATAATGGTCATTGAGTGAAGAGATCGTTCGCTACAAATTTCAGAACAAACGGACAATCTCTCAGATTTTTCTTTAGGATTCTGGGAAGTTTGAGGAAGTTCTTTCAATGGCCTCCCTCCGAGGGAGAATGCTATCAATATTTCTTATAAGCAAAAATGAAGTTTCAGTTATTTGTAGTACAAGAAATATATGAATTACGGGTTGTCATCTTTTCCACCCGTGTTGGTGGTTTGAAACAGACATTGAACGTCTACTATTAGCAAGTTATTACTTTTCTCAACTAACTACCTCGCAAACTTCACAATGAAACATCATTTCACATTTATTGTTTATGAATAATACCTTGTAATACCTTTCTAAGAATGATGATGGAATTCAGCCAATATCACATTTTTGTCTATTATTTAGTTTTGAAAAGTTTGCTTAGAGGGAATTCTTGCTGGCGAACTTCGATAATGCAATTAGTATGAAGCAAATTGAATCTAATTTTTCTCTAAATATCAAAAAAAAAAAAATTTTCTTTCGATAAATACAATTATTTATGTAACTCATTTCTCCCCTCTACTCTACTCGCACGTCTTGAGTGTTTAAAGAACACCATGCTTTTAATATCGTTCAAAATAGTATATGGGTCGACTTTGAGCAAAATACAAAATTAACTGTAACACATTGAGTAATGATAACCGTAAGAAGAGATGAAACAAATAACTGGAGACAAAGAAGCTTGGAAATTTCTCAGGATGATTTGAGAACTAGTACTTGCAAATGTTCTCAGCGTGTAATAATCTTCCCAGAAACGAAAGCCGTCCGAGAGTGGGCTGCGTTGTCAGTGAAGCAAAGCATTTTGACTGGAATATATATAAAACGTCGAATTGGTCACACCTCCGCCGAGTATGCAAATGCGTCATACGATCCCTCGCTATTCGGCGATTGCGCTCCTCGCAGTGTCCAGTCCGCATGCACACGCCCTAACAAACACGCCTGCATCGCCCGCGGGCTCCAAACACGCGTTCATATATCACGGCCGCAGTCTTTCACCCGCTGCGAGAAATTAATAACGACCGCTCCTATGGGGTAACGTATGAGCTTCGCTGGTTTACGAGCCGAATATATCATTAGCGGCATAAGTCAGGGCGTTTTTGAACGCCGCGGTTTGGTGGAGTCGAAGATGTCTCTACTCCTTAATGGATACACAGGCCGCCGCGTCCCTACAGCCGCGACACGGGTTCCTACTCTCTTTTATGATTCATCCGACCGTTGTAACGTTGTACGGACACTATAAACGCGCTCGCGCGCCCTCGCCCTTGCCGGCCGGCCGGTGCGTCGACGCCCGCGATGAAATTCTTCGTGATCGCCGAGGTCAAACGCGGCCGGTGAAAGTGAAAGCCGTGCGGAGCAGAGTTTAAGAGGGCGATCTGGTCATTCACGCGACGGACGCGGGCGGCGACGAGGGCGGGCCGACGGGGTCGACGACACCGCTCTGAAATCCCCGGTTTTTTTGGTCACCGCGGCGTCCGACCAAAGAGGTGGATCAGGGACTAGGAAACTGAAGATAAACAGAAAGAAAAGGTGTGAGAGGAGGAAAACATTAATTTTATCCGGAAAATGAACAGGATAAAACACTGCGAAAAGAGTGCAGTAAAAACTGGATGGGAAATAGGAACAAATAGGAAAACGAGTAAAAAATAAATTATTTTTTATTACAGATTATTTATAAGAATTTATTATTTATATTATATTAAATATTATAATACTTGAAAAAGTGTTAAAATTTAATGGTCCATTGTACAGAGATGAACATAAAAATTTTAAAGAATTTATTAAGAACATTGAAAGTTATATTTCTAGTAAATATGGCCTCTAAGCAGAAGAATCTAACATCGTATTTCTCTAGTGAGCTACAAGAAATTGCCAAAGAATTATTTTTTCATTAATATTTTCTGATATAACTGTATGCGAATGCCATTTCTTAGCTGCATGAACTATTACAAAGAAAACTCTTTTACGTTTTCTTCAAAACTGATTTCGCGATTGCACTTTGTAAATAGGTTTAAAGGTAAGAGAAACTGGAACACTGCAATTAGAGCATTTTATTTCAGTGATAATGAACTTGTAGCTTGGTTCCATTATGAGAAAATTCCTATGGAGGTTTCGAAAAAATAAATAAATAATATAAACTACTCGGGCAATAGTTTTGTATTCTAGAAGCAGTATCGTGGCAGTGTAATTTATTTACCAACATGATATTGCAATACTGAAAGCGGTGATCGTTTAGGTGACGCTTCATGGCTCTAGCGCACAAGTGGTCGCGGGTGCCATTCCGCCAAGTTTCCAAAAAGTACTTTATGCGCTTAGCATGTGTAAGTGGGTGGCGCCTGCTATAGTCGAACTTGTAGGCAAACTGCTTTGATCAGTACCTTCCGTGGTTTCTCTGATCATTTCCAGACGCTTGCGAGAGGTTATCTAGAATATGGACAGCCGCGATTCTTTCTTCCTTGTCCCGTCCTCATTCCCATCTTAAGAGCCGAACGCTGGGCTGATCGCCCTATATCGTGCGGCCATTGATTCATAAAATCTCCGACAAGCATTGTGGATTCGAAAGGTGTGACGTATTATGAGTGCACCGAAACACTTACTGTGTCTCGTGGCGAAATCGGAATAATAAATTAATGTCACAACTAGCTGGATGAGTGAAAATATTCATCTCTTTACAAATCATTGCTTAAAAAGTGAAAATAGTGTCCTTTTTGATTCTAACTTGAAATGGCCACCCCTGAATTGTGCGTTACAGCATACAGCATTATACGCATGAGTAAGTATTCTTATAATGACAAGTGCCGAGATTAAATATAACAGAAAATCAAGTAGTCACTTGAATTTTATTTTAGAATATTATTCCTGTCTATATTCCTACAATTTAATTTTTACATAATGTCGAGTGACTGCTCATATCTGAAAACCCACGCTACGGAGTAGGAATACCCATCAGAGTAAATATCCAAATATTAAAAAGGAGAGGCTTAGAAGGCAAGGGATATCAATGCTTTAAAAATGTGGTATGGAGAAAATTGATTTGAAATTTGTGTGACTATAGAAAACTCTAGGGAAGGCACTTTCTTTCCACCTCTAGAACGCAGCAACTCTTTGAGCTATTGGAAATTCATTTGTTCACGAAATAGAATTGATTTTTTACTTTACAATCCAACTCGTAACTCAAAATTTGCCAAACATGCACTTATACACCTTGTGCTCTGGACCTCTCATAAAAAGTTCAAGGTCTCATTATAGTGTAATTCTGCCCAAAAAACTCGGTTCTCACCCGTCAGCACCTGTCCCCTCTAAACTAGTTTCCTCTCGGGATATGAAAACCTAGTTTTAAGGGCCTAGGATGCGTCGTTATGCTCGTTCTATGGGCATACACATGAACGTAATGCACATAAATTATGAACAAGTAATGCGCGATTTGCATTTGTGTTGCAGTAATCTGACTCCTACGTGATAATCTGTAAAATAATTTTTTTGTCTGTTGTAAGACTGAGGAGTAATTTTCTAACAAACTGTACACCCTTATAGGTTATTTTTCGATATTTGTTTATAAAATGTCAAAAACCTTCATTCATCCTGTGTGTGTTATATAGAGAGAGAACAATTGAATGGTAATTTTCCTCACATAATTATTCGCAAATACGGAGTGGTGTGATTTGTTCATGTGAGGGAATCCAGCCTGCTCTGTGGTTGTATTTATCCCCATGGGGTGCCCTTGCCTCTCCTCCTGGCCGGTGGGCCACCCAGCTCCTGCACCTGCCGCCGACCTTCTGCCCGCCCGCCGCGGGGAATCTATGGTCACGCAACGCAATTAGCACAGCAATTAAAAGTGATTAATATGCTCTCGGAGCGGACCCAGCGCCGTTCAGTATTCTCCCGGGAAATACATGGTAGCTGAGGATGAAATCTGGATGGCCTGAGCAAGGAGATGTTTAGAAAACGAATAAAAATTATGTGCAACTTTGCAATGTGGTTTTCATTTCTCTTTCTCGGGGTACTTGGGAGACTAGTTCGTTGCTGAATCCTGATTGTACGACACTTGTCAGAGATTTTCTTGATCAATTGAAGTTGGACCATTGGAGGGTATGGGATCGCATCATAGCTTATTTACAATAGTTTTTATACAAAAGCTGAATAAACAGAAGTATAGCAGTCTAATGTATTATCACTAAAAGAAATCACAGTGTTCTCTTCCTAAAGAGGTGGCGTATGCTATTTTCTCCGAATAACTCTTTGGCCATCTGATGGCCTGCTAGAAAACTTCGTTAAGAATACTTTAACAATTGTTTCACTAAAAACCATCAAAGACATTACTAATGTTAAATAATCATTTACAATTGATGATTGACTCTGAATTTATAATTTTATATTAATAAACTGGAAGAACGCCGGTCAGATAGCCGAGATCGCTAAAACAGTGGCGACCTCTTCTGGAAGGATCGCGAGTGCGAGTCCCGCCTCGGGCATCTGTGCGAATTTGTGTAGTAGTCCTTTCACTCTTTATTATCATCATCATCATCATCATCATCAATTCATCTTCCATACCCCCATGGCTAACAACCCGGGGGGGGGGTTAAAAATGGGATCCAGCTAAATGCCGATCCCATGATAAAATATACATGCACGTGCTACCGAGATAATGTTATTGAGTCCCGGTAAATGCAGGGTGCATGCACGCGTGATCCAAGTCGGCCTATTCGCGGGCAAAAAAACAGGAAGATAGCTTATCATTATGTTACAAATGTATTTTTAAGATATATACAGCAATCCCGAGGTTTAAAGTGGTGAATTGAGTAGTCTGTGAGACGGGAGAGGCTGCAGGTTGCTGGCTTAAAGCTGGGGGTCCATGTCTGGATTAATTCCACTCCAATCCTGTCAGATAAATACGTTTGATTAATAGTCAATGAGAGAAACACGCTACACCGCTAAGTTTCGACTCGGCACGGCAGACATAAGAAGTCAAAAGTTTGAAACGAACATTTTTCTGGAGAACCGGATTAAGTCAGATAAGAATATTGTCAGTACTGAATTAATATGCGTTCTTTTCTTTGAAATCCGCACGTACTTGTGGAATGTGACCGAACCACTTCTTACGAATGGGAGGAATTAACTTATGAATCTGCATACTGTTCGTACTATTACCTCCTGCTCTTACTCATTGTCACTGCGAAAAGCATGCTCACCCACTGGAATCACTGAGCGTGCCCCACAGAACACTGAGCGTGCCCGACTGTTAACCTTTAATTCCTCATCATTTACATAAGAAAGTTCCACTATATTTTCTTCGTTTGATCTGCAAATAATATACAACTATACATTTTCATTACGCAGGCTACTGTAATATTCAAGAAATTAAATAAGAGCGATTTGCAATCTGTTGTTGCGTTGTCCAATGAAATCTGTCAAATTAGTTACCCGACTTAATTAAATGGGAAATAACATTGGGGTTTAGATAATCTAAAAGCCTTCAGTTATTTTGAAGTATTTTTCTATCATCTTTAAGGACTCCTCTAATGTTCGGAATAATACATTTGTTACAAAACGTCTTCGCTTATCGCGTTTTTGAGCACGAAATATTTTTAAAATTATTTATTTTATTTATTTACATGATGTAGATTTTCTTTATTATACCATAGGGGGGCTCAGTTAGGTCATGTTTAGAGCCCTTACAATCTTGCCATCACATTACACAAATCTATAATCAGATCTTAATGTTATACGTATGCCACGTTTGGGTTAATGTATCAGCTACAACCGCATATAATCCAAAACATAATTTTGTATAATAATACCCTCGGAAGAGCCGCCGGGAAATAGATTTCTCCGATTTGCAACTCTTGCTCCATGGTTTATATCCAATAGACAATTACACACAGAACTGAATATAATATCCATCACTAAACACAAAGCTCATCTCTTCAATAATTCAAAAATCAACTCAATACCACACACAATCCATTACAATCTCCTTTACAAACTCGCCTCAACACAGCTTTTTCCAACTCGACTCAAAAACCGATACCCATTTGATGTCTTCCTAAGCATATTTGCGAACAATTGTTAACAGTAGGTGCTTATGATAGCTACCTACTCCTTGCTGTAGTTAGAGTTAGTTTTAATCTTAAGCAATAATAATATTTGTAAACCAACTATTGCATATGAAAAAGTGTAAATGATCACTGTATTTTCGAAAGAAAAATAAATATGCAATAAAAAAGATCGACTCCGGTTGTAGTGAACTCGGGTATTGTGAATTCCAACTATTTTATAAAATCAATCATTATGGAGAAATTCTATTAAATATAGACACCACCGGTTATAATGAACAACAGATATAGTGAACCAAGAGTGTTAGTCCCCAGGAGTTCACTATAGCCGTAGTCGCCTGTGTGAACCCAGCCCTGTTCGGCATCGAAGCGCGCCCGGTCGCATGCTTTGAATTTACACTGGACTTGTGAATGGGACTTATTTTAGAGCTCCCTGATTGGACAGTTAGGCGGCGCACGAAACGCAAGCGGCACATCTGTCAGAAACACATACACTCTGAGACAGACAGACAGCTGTAGACAGCGCCCTGACACTACTCTTTTCGAATGCTAGCTATCCATTTGGCGGCGGCGATGGTGTAGCGGTTAGCGTAACGGACTGCTATACCCGAGTTCGCGTTCAAACCCGATCGAAGCTGTGGATTTTTAGGGGCGAAAAAATCCTTCGTACGCCTTCCTTCGGGGGGAAGTAAAGCCGGCTGTCCCATGTTAGTAGATTTACTTGCATGTAAAAGATCCTCAAGCCTAAATGAAACCTCTGAGCTAAATTCAAATCGCCGGTTTCGTCGCCTCAATAATATTTCCGCGCTATAGTCTCTATTTCCGCGCTATAGTCTCGCCACGTAAAATAAGGCAATTCAATTCAATTCAATCCACAGCTGTTTGTCTGGCTGTCTCTTCAAAGAGTATGTGTCTCAGGGAAATGTGTCGCTTGTGTTTCGTGCGCCGCCTCATTGTCCAATCAGGGAGCTCTAAAATGAGCCCTATGCACAAGTCTAGAGCAAATTCAAAACATGCCGCCCAGTCTTTGCTGGTCTCAGCGGAGCGGATTCGGGCGCGGGGTGCTCCGCGCGGTTCCGCCTCCGAAGGGAGTTCCGGTCGTCCTCGCCCGCCGGTGGTCCCCGCCGCCGCGCCGCGTCGCGTCGGGTGGCCGTCCTGTCCGCGGCCCTGCCGGCGTAGCGCGACGTGTCGCCCGCGACGCTAACGATTGGACGAGTGGCGCCCGTCGCATAACTCGTCCCGCGGCGATCGACGCGGTGGGCCCCGTCGCACCCGGCGGACTCCGGTTCGTCCGCCCCCGCGCGCTCCTCCCACCCGCCTGCTTCGCCCGTGCCGTCCGCGCCACGGAATGGCCTCGTCGGCGAAGTAAGTTGCTTCATTTTGTGTTAATTTTCATCTCCATGTTTCGTTTTACTTGGCCGGCAGTGCTTAGCTCAGAGCGTTGTCACCTAGTGATCGAGTCCCGTCGGTGACGGATTTTCAGCACTGGCTAAATAGCTACGTCGAGTTCAGTCGCTGTCTAGAGGAGAACTCCAGCGGCCAGCTGCTCTGATTGGTAGTTTTCTAGAGTTTTCCCAATCAATACCAGACGAATGCCGCAGCAGTACTGTAACGAACTGGCCATAGGGCTACGGACCGTGCGCGATCTCTCCTTTGTCTTGCTCATTCTATCGTCTCCCCTTTCGTACTATTATGCGTACATGCATTACACTAAGTTGGGAACATC
>JAHLJT010008756.1:83031317-83048817 GCA_031308135.1 Acheta domesticus | reverse complement strand
TCAAAATGAGCTTCAAATTTCGCATTTTTAGTTGCGCTAGAACGCAATGTTCTTTAAAACGGCACATAATTTTTAAAAGAAAATTGCCATTTAGGCTAGGTTTTTGTGTTCTTTAATATTCCAAAATTAATATTTTTGTTCCACCAATAGGAAACCGAAAAATTAAAAAAATGACAAAAAATGTACTTTTGGCGGTGATTGATGGTTGCTGGCAAGAAAGAGTTTGTGGCAATTCCGAATAGCTAGCGAAGACCCAAGGAAATAGAAAACTAATACGGGAAAGTCTGTGCCATTCTGTAGCACCACTAGTTAATTTTGCTTAGTTGACTTTTGAATACATGGTTCATTGTAGATAATATCAATTTACTGTTACAATGCCTGATGTTGAGGAACATCATAATCGTTTCCAGTATTACGTGCCGTCTTGAAAATGATCTCTGAATTCATCTTGAAAATTAGTGATGTTGATGAATTAATACTCGGGATTTTAAGTGCCACAAGCCATAGAGGACGCTGACTCTACAAATGTGAGTAAAACAGGACGCAAAAGAAGAAAGGAACTTCCCGTTTCATGGTAAGAAGCTCCTATAGGTTTCTCGTTATTATGTTGAAAAGTGTTTTTAATGCAAATGTCAAACGTATTTAGTGGTAGGCATTACGTTGTGGGAAGTAATACTAATAATTGATAATACCAATGCTTCTTATCGAAATTTCATTGAACGGATTGGGAAAAGTACTGTGAGAAATAATGAAAACAGAGTTATAATTGCTTAATATATGTAATTTGTTTAGGGCATATTTTAGAGCATATCTCCCAAGTTTTTTCTACATAAATTTCTACATACATATTTCGTTGATTTTTAGTGATTATAAATCCAGTCTCTAATGATAATGAATCAGTCACGAATTGTGTCTTTTTATTGTTATAATTCAACCTCTTCACTTTACATTCATCAAACATATGTCATAAGACAGCCGACCTGGATGGCCGAGGTGGTTGAAACGAGTGCCGACCCAGCACCTCGCGGGGTCGAGACCCGCCGTGCGCATGGTTGTTTGTCCTGTGCCTTTCATGTATGTGCGTTGTCGCGGCCATGCGAATCTGATTACAGACCTAGGCGCCCGCAAGTGTTACAGTGTCTAGTGGAAAGGTTCATATGTGTCTTTATGAGGGACAAAGTGGGTACCCTGCGCGGATAGTCGAAAATCGGCATCCCATATAGATGACCCCGAAGAAAATGGATATCATATGATATGTTTAAATTTTAAGTTTAGTTTCTCTTATGGAAGTAACCAGTATCTTTTTATCGTTTCGTTTCTCTCTCTCTGAAGGGCTGGCGCTGCCGAATTTCCTTGTCATTTCCATTACTATTCTGAACCTTCACGCTGTACCTCATTCTTCATCTTCGATACACTCTGAAAAGCTTAACAACTCTCAAAACTCTCGCGATCCTTGCCAACCGGGATGTCGCTGCTTATTCATGTCAGCTTTCTTCATACGTCGTTGTGTTGAACTTCTTTTATTTATTTTTTTCTCTCTTCTTACTTGTCTCATTTTCTGTGCCCAGTTATCCCAGCTTGTTTTCTTTCACTCGCAATAAGTCCTCTATATTCTTTCTCACTCAGTGTACTTCGTTTTCCCTTTTTGTTATCACTTGCTCAATGCAAACTCGCAAGCATTCAACTTCTCCAACCACCGTCATCGCCAGCGATAGAGGAGACAACATTACTAGTGGACAATAAGTCAGCCTGTCACACAGCCGGGTGGCGCTGTAATGTCAATCGCAGGGATGTACATTCGAGCGCGCGATAGAAACTTGCTTGCAAAGATGTCGCAAAGAAAATATCGTGTAGGTTTTTTTGTTTAATTTTCTGGCTTTCATACACATCGAAAGCTAACGAAATAGATTTTTTAAACGATGGATGAAACAATAAATTGAAAGTTTAAAATTCTAAGGAGTTAATTAATATTTGATATACTTTTCTTTAAGACCTAAAATAGAAAAATATCTATTGCTTTTAGCATGTCCATGTTACAGAAGATCAAAACAGTTTACAAAATAGCAATTTTTTTCAGATGTAAGCTAAAATGATAAGAATACTTTTGAGCTCAGAACTTCCGCTCAGTAGGAATTGGGTTTATCACATACATATTAGCCATTTCCGACTGTCTTTGTGGTTTATGAATTATCTAACATTACCTTTTGCTTTATGAATTAAATATGAATTTTCCAGAGAATTGTGTCACATTAACCAGTGAATTCAATCAGAGAGAAAAAGAAAAAAACAGTTAATATTCGCGTTTCTCTTGGAGCACTTCCGAGTGCACTGTGCCCAGCTAACCCAATAGTCAGTGGGTCACTTCCCAAGTTCGCAACGGGACCGCCCGCGAGGCGGGCGCGAATGCGGGCGTGGGCGTAGACGCAGGGGGCGTGTCTCGAGGGAGCCACTCGTTGCTTCGCCCGCTGTTGCGGAGGCCAGCGGCCGCACATAAAACGCCGGGAGAGGAGCCCTGGGACCATCGCACCGCGCCGGCTCGTCTGCAGTATATCACTGAGGAACGTGCCTGGTGTATAACACGTCCCCAGATTTGGGAAACTCGTAAACCATAATCTTCCGCATTCTTGCGCCCTGCTATGGCAAACGGGCCTCGTTCGGATGGCATCGTCCGCGCCGCCCTTCCATCAAACGCCGCGAACGGCAGGCGCTCGGCTGCGGGAAAGGCGCTCCGATGCAACCTGTGATTTCAGAATGCGCGGGTCGCAGGTGAGCAGCCTTTCCTGCGTCCATACTCGTTGTTAGAGTGAGCAAGCGAAATGCTGGTATGCGTAAAAGAATGAATTGAGATTTCGGATTGATTGTATATTGAAGCTTAGGCAAATTGAAAGGGGGGACACTGCTAGCAGAAATTTTCGTGAGTTGGTGTCGGACATCCTGGAACCGATTTAAGGTATGTTCGGTCGCAATCAGTAACTTTTTCTGTATCAAAAGGCACGTTGATAGAGGTGGTGAGCAAAACGTTGACATGCTTGAGGGAATAGAATTAAAATTTCGATTCGATCGTGCGTTGAGGCTTAGGCATATTGAAAGGGAGGACACTGCAAACAGAAACATTAGTGAAATGTGTCGGACGTCCTGGAAGCGAGCTGTTGATTTTAAAAATGTTCGGTCGGAGATGGGCTGTTCATTCTATTTCCAAACACGACTATGCAAACAGTACGTGATATTGTTAAAAGACGCGGGTGTCAATGGATAAATTTCATATAGATGCGTACATTCAAAAACTTCCAGTAATTGAAAATATGGAGAAAGAGCATTTGTTTGCTAGTGTTCCTACAGGTTTGTACGTTATGAAGAAGCAGCCTCTTTTATGTGCTCTAAATGACTAGAAAAATAATTATGATATGAATTATTACATCATAAAATATATTAATTTATGTCACTTGTACATAGCTTACGGATTGAACTCCCTTGTTGAATTCACTATGACACCCATAACGAGGTCTCCTTTACGTTACTCTTCCATTGTGTTCGCCCGACACCACAGTTGGAAAAACACAATATGTTGATTTGGACAACGCTCGGTCAAGGGTTCACAGACCTTCGCATCATTGTGTACGACGATGTATACAAAATGTACTCGTGACATGCAGGCGTTGTTTTAGATATTGTTCTGAAAATTAAGAATATTGGAAGCACATACGTTTATAGACATGATGGCAGAGACAATACAGGTCGGTTTAAATTATTACTCAGACCTCTGAATATCTCGTGATATATTAAGTCATGTTTGATATTCTGTGTTTCCAAATGCAAGCCACATCGTTTAATACTAACTTGCTTAAACATAGTTTGGAGAACGTTCGGCCGTAGCATGTAAGCTCGGTCAAAGATTAGATATTCTTTTTGTAGTCGTGATTTCGAGAAGATAAGGAAATGAAAGAAGCGTGTATTGCAAGTGTAAAGACAGAGCTTTGGCGAGATTTTTATTTTCTCAGAGTAGCACTTAACATAGTACAAACATAACAATATTCAACACACAATTCGTTAACGACGTCCATTAGATATTTAATAATCGCTATTCTGTGTAGAATTACTATAAATTCTATATAGACTTAAATAACCAAAACAAATCTTCTCAGATGCATGACTCTTCTTATAAAAAACGCAAAATGATATTTAAATATAAATTTGTCATTTTGTAGTACAACTCTGTTTTCCAGCAACCTCCACTTAACGTGTTTATCATCCACGACCCGAATGATGTGTGATGGACAATCCAAACCACTGCGAAGCAACCTCCAGCCAGCCAACGCGTTTTCGCCAGCTGGGAGCTAGTTAGTTAGTTCGTTAATGCCTTATTTTACGTGGCGAGCCTCGGGCCATCAGGTCCGCTCTTCCGTCTGACCACGCAAAGTTTATTACGCTCCTTTGACCAACTAGCGGAGAAAAAAGGTATTCCTAGAGCAACGAAACAGGCGATTTTTGAATTTAGCTGAGAGGCGTCATTTAGGCTTGAGGATCTTTTACATGCAGTAAATCTACTAACATGGGACAGCCGGCTTTACTTCCCCTCCGAAGGATTTTTTCGCTCTTAAAAATCCACGGCTTCGATCGGGTTTTTAACCCGCGAACTTGGGTATAACAGTCCGCCACGCTAACCGCTACACCATCGCTGCCACAAATGTGATGGACAATCCAAACCACTCCGAGGCAACCTCCAGCCAGCCAACGCATTTTCGCCAGCTGGGAGTAGGAAGTAAATAGCAGGGCGGGAGTAAATTTTTGCGCGCCCATGTCAGCGGGCGGACGCGTGCTCTTCCCGCCGCAACCACAAAAGCGCCTCCCGCGCGGAGGTCGCGCCATTTGGACGCGGAGTGCGCGCGCGGATTCCGGGGTCAGGGCCCGCTCGCTGGGGCTGCCCCGCCGACGCGCGCGCGTTTACGAGGGCGGACGCGCGGACAAAGCGAGGGGGCGGCGTTGGACAACGGAGGCGGTGGGAGAGGGGGCAGGGCCGAGGAGGGCACGAAGATGCGGGCGGGGGCATGGACGCAGGCGCGGTGAGGGCGCGGACGAGGATGAGGACGGCCGAGGCGCGTGCGAGAAAAGGGGCAGAGACGAAACGGGGGCAGTGACGGCCTCGGGGGCATAGGCTAGACCTGTTGTGTCAAGATCTTCTACTGGTGGCTGTGGCAGACGTCGTGGCACCGTAGCATGCCACGAGCTTCTCTGTGCAAATAGCGTATCAGTAACCCCGCCGTTTTACAGTAGGGATGGCGTTGTCTCTGGTGGCGGGGGTGATGGACTGCGTGGAGGGGCGATTTCGTCGTGGCACACGTGCCACGGACTCCCGCTCGTGGCATCGACCTTGACAACACTGGAATAGTCTATGTCGGATGCAGAGTGCGGATTGATTGATTATTTCGTGTTTCCGGAGGGCAATCGCCAAGGTCGTTAGCCCCGAAAGTTCAGTGTTTGTTTTTCCTCTGGAAGTGGCGATGATCTTCCCCTGCTGAAGAGTGAGATCTAGCGCCGACCTACACGTCGGCTACAGTTGTTTTTCCCGACCACGTATCTCCATTTGTTAAGATACTAGTGCAACCTTCCCAATGTGTTGATCAGGAAAACAACGTAAAACTGCCGATCAGAGCGGCCGGTTGCTAGTATTCTCCTGCAGCAGAGTGCGGGTGCAGAGGGAGAGTGACGGATGCATTCTAAAATGAGGTGATTCGAAAATTGCGTACAGCGAAACATTATAGAATGAAAAAAAATTTAATACTGTGTGTTTTGCATGAATTTCACGCACCACTCGCAAACGAAACAAAATACGTTATTTGTGGTACCATACCGGGATGTCTATAGTTAGAAGGATAGGCATTTTTGTCAGCAAACATTGGATGCATATTCTTTGATGAATGCAGAAATGAGTAAAAAGTCTGGTCGTGTGCAAAAGGTTCAGGTAAGTCACAGTTTTGTTTGATGTTTTCGGGCACATCAATTGCTATAGTCATTGGTGTCGTTAGTGTAGTGAATGTTTTTCCCTAGGAGGTTGCGATGTTCTTCCCGCACTAAATGGTGAAATCCGGCGCCGACGTACAAGCAGACTTACGGTGAATTTGTTCCTCCAGTTATCTCTCCCCAGAAGGGCGCTACTCCAGCCGGGGCAAATTCTAAGCTCTTGACTTGTCCCCTGGAACTTGTGATAGTACATGTAAGTGTAAGAGTGTATGCGTATGAGGTGAGGATTGGACAAGGAAGAGGAAGGAAAGACCGCGAGTCGTGATTTTGATCTTAGAAATAATGATAACTACTAATCAGATCAGCCGGCAACGTGTGTCACATTACCTGTGTTGATAATGTCGAAACTTCGTCACGGTTGGGACTCGAAACCTAGGGCCTGCTGGTCAGCATCGCTGCATTGTCAGCGGCAATGATGTCTCTGAGACTGAACTCAGCTGGTGCAGATGTTTGGATAGGTATGATTGGGGGTCTGGATCAGCCAAGACTGCGATTTGGATCAGGGAGGGCTGAGGTTTGGCTCTGGCAAGATAGAGGTTTGAGTCAAGTAGAACAGAGGTTTTGGCCTGATAAGCCTGACGCATTTACAATTTGTTATACTGGTCGGTTGAGTTGAAAGAATACCTCATAACTGAATATTTGTTTGAACAGTTTTTTGTCGCAAATGTTCAATTGGAGATTAGTCATTGCGTTACAAGCATTTAATTATACTGGCAATTTTGTTTCACGTACTGAGATTTTGTTCAGTGAGGCGAATATTACAACAACTTGGGGAGGCTATAATAAATGGATTTGACTATAGAGAGCGAGTACTTTGCGCAGCTTTGTGAACGCACGTAAGGTGCAATATGCGTTCACTCCACCGCGGTGCAGCCATTCCTACCCTTACGGGCATCTATGGCCAATCCTGTAACAGATGAAAAAGAACTGAAGGTCAGAACGACAATAGCCAACTGGCGCGCGCATTGCGTGGATTCGACTATAACAATCGCATTGTTTCATTACACTATGCTACGGGCTCATGCAACCTCCGACGCCGGCAACTCCGTCAGTGGTGATTCACGAGCGACCTCATGCGAGCACGATCCACGTCCACGAGGAAATACCGTCCACGAGGAAATATGGATTTAGGCTGGCGGATGATGAACTGTGGTTCTAGAGACTTCACGGATATGTCAAAAGTGCAGTGATATTTTTATTGTTGTCGAGAAATAATGTGTTCATTAGTTCTATTTGTCAAAATGCATTCATAAATATTTACGTTTTTTCGGCCTTATTGGTGATAAGAATGTTACTAAGAAGGCTCTGTTACTAAGAATATGGATGGCATTTACGATTCACTGAAGACCAATGCGGTTGTGTGCTATTTGCTTTCTACGCCGAACATTTATAATATTAATACAGTTCTTATTCTTGTCTTCAAACATCTTGTTTACGAGAACTGCAATCTTCAGTGTGACGAACTGCGCCATCTCGTCAGAAAATAAATATATTTTTGAGTTGTAGAGCGATATATCAGCATACTATGAATCATAACATAGTAACTAGTGGTGTTAAAACAGCACGTACTTTCTCCCACATATTTTCTCGCAAAAGTACGCAAAAAGTACTCAAATTTCCTAAAAGTACATGAACTTATTCAAAATTTATCTTTAAGGAACAGATTTTAAGGAAAAATATCTATCTTTATAATTGAAGTTGTAGTAAGACACCGAAAAAAATTTGAATTTTTGCAATTTTCTAAAAATTGTTTTCAACAAGCGTGTGACCTGCACCATTATCTTAAACGTTCTTCACACTATCCAACAAGAAAATTTAATAAAAAACGATTGGGCCATTTTTTGAAAATTTTGAAAATGTCTCAGGTGTCTCCTATGAAGTGCCCCCCAAAATTAAAATATCGGTTAAAAATGCAAGAGGCCGCGACATCGGCCACATCGATTGGGAAAATCAATTTTGGAGAAAATCGACTGAAAGGTTTAGCCACTTGCGTTGTTCACAGACGAACGGATAGACAGACGTTTTGCCGTCATTCAATTTTTCGGTACCTAGGACGCACAAAACATAGATTCTGGCTACACCATGTGTTAGAGGATTTTGTTTTCGTTATCAGGGCCCTGTAATTAAGAGTTTTTCTGTCGAAAATTCGCCGTTTTTTCACCAGCATTACTATCTTTCTCTCTACTGTGTAAGCGGTAGCGAAAAAGTAAAAGTGTTATTTATCTTTCATGACCAAACTGACAGTCAAACATGGGATACAAGTTGTCATGGATTTTTAGACTGAGTAATTTAAGACAGTTACTTTATCTCCTCCAGGTTTTGAGGTTGTGCAAAATTCCGCAATGAAAAGAGCGAAATACTCGTATGTAGAATACCTGAAGACATGTCACCTATACATCATGAACTTCCTGTATTTGTAAATGAACCAGTCAATAGTTGTTCTTGGAGTAATATAAATAGGGAATGATATAGAAATAATGAGACCTGACGTACGTGAACATTTAAAAGTACTTTAAATCAGAAAAATAGTAAACGAAAATACAACGTGAAATATATTAGTTTTCGACCGAAACTTGACTCAGATACTCAACTTCATCAAACAAACTCCTAAATCAAATGCACTTCCTTTTAGGCGGGAATACCGCTCATCTTGGGAGTGGGCGGAATAGGAACGCGACCGAGGTCTCTAGCGGGGCATTAAGAAGCAGTTACGAGGCGGCGGCGGGCGGGCGCAGGGTTGGGGCGGGGCGGAGAGGTGGGCGGGATTCGCGCGTTTTGTGGCCTCTTCCGCGACTGTCAGCTCTGACAGCGCGTTCTTCTTCGCCCGCACTCGTTAAAGCGCGCGGCTCTGGGGGGCGCGCGGGCTGCCCCCGGCGGCGGTGGGGGAAAGGTCGGTGTCGTCGGGCTTTCCTTCACTACTGACCTTTCGCTAGGAGTCAAGTTCTAGCTGCTCTTATGACGTCCAATACAGAATTCGTACGGAACTTGTACGAATTCTTCTGAGTTTTAATGGCAAACTACATTCTCTATAGGGGCCCATAGACGCTCAATATCACTGCGCAATAATTGGGTTTGTGCAATATAATTGATCGTGTGTAGACGAAATTGAAAGGTTGTGCAATATATGTGCGAAATTCAATTTCTTGAAAATATATTGTGCAAACGGGAAAAGGTTGTGCCGTCTGTTTGGCAATATTGCGCAATATCCCGTCAGTCAGTATCAACACGTGTTCGAGTACGTATCGCCATGGCTGCCAAGCAAGCTGACTTTTAGACTTTATTGAGGTTTATTGAGGCCTTCCGGCTCTGTGGGATGCAAAAAAGGGGGAGCAGCACGAAGTGCTGGTAGAAAAATGTCGCGAAAAATATCCAATGCTGAGAAACAAGAAGTGGTGAAAAAATTAATTCTTTGCGAACAAACTTCCGGAAAGAATTAAATCGGATTCGTCATGCAGAGAAAAGTGGTGCCGGTGCGGAGATTCTACAATATATTGTCGTGTGGTTGTACGTCTGTGTTCGCGATTGCGCAATATATTGCACAACCATCAATATCGCCTCCATACGATACAATTATTTGCACAAACCAAAATATTGTACAATAATATTGCCCGTCTAAAGCCACCGTCCAAAATATTGTGCAACCCACATTGCGCAATAATATTGAGCGTCTATGGGCCCCTTGTTGCAGTGTTGTAAAAGGTCCATGCCACAAGCGGGAGTCCATGGCACGAGTGTCACGACGAAATCGCCCCTTCACGTAGTTCGTCACCCCGCCACCAGAGACAACGCCACCCCTATTGTAAAACGACGAGGTACTAATAGTTTCCTTTCCCGACTTTAGTTCCGCAGAGTAGCTCGTAGCATGCTACGGTGCTATGACGCGTACCACTGCCTCCAGTAGAAGACCTTGACACCACTGTTCTAGCAGCTTTTATGAAGTCCAATGCAGAATTCATATGGAACATGTACGAATTTCCTCTGAGTTTTAATGGCAAACTGCATTATCTATTGTTTTATGAATGTTCTCCATAGGACAGGCTATTAATATGAAAATATTAAAGTCAGAAATAATAAATAATATAATAAATATCATATCACAATGAAAATAGAATATTAAAAAGGAATATAAATAAAATAAGCAGTCGCTAACAAAACTCTTGTAATTACCAGTGAAACTTGCTTAAGTGCTGGCATGACTTATTGTTTTTGCTTTCTCGCAGTACGTTGTAATGAGAAAGTGTTGTAATGCTGCGGCGGAAATCGACGTTTTTTCACCACAGAAGCTCGCATTGTCGGGCTCTAGTAGAGAAAAAGGGGATAAATCTTGTTCCGATATGTAGTAAATTACTTCCTCTAACACTGTGTGTAGTCATTGGTCCTTGATACCGAAAAATCGATTGACGACCAATGTCCATCTATCCGTCCATCTGTGATAAATCCTAGCAACTAAACCTTTCAGAACATTTTCTCCAAAATTCATATTCCCCTTTGATGTGGACGAACTCAAATCTCCACGAGTTTGAAACGCATATTTCAATTTTTTAGAGTACTATACACGAAAACTCATTTCCAAAATTTTCTCAAAAATGGCGTCTTTAAACAAAATGTCCTAGGATAGCGTAAAAGACTCTTCAAAGTCTGGTGAATTTCAAATATGAGTGGTTTTTGCAAACTTTTGCGGTTTTCGAAACAATTTGTAAAAATTAGGTTCTCAAAACCTTCTCAAAATGTTTCTTTAAATATTTAAACGACAGTAAAAAATTGCTTCTCATCACATTTTCGGCAAAGTGTATTTTCAAAATTTGCAAAACAGCTAACATGGCTAAAGTACAACATGAGAAATTTTAAAGTAAAATCTGTTCTAAAAAAGTATATATTTAACAACTACATGTACAACTTTTTGAAAAAGCTGAATACTTTTTACGTAATTTCTGGATGAAATTAATACAATTTATAAAATAAACAATTCTCAGAATTGTTTGGGTAGACCCAAAGAACGCTTAAAAAGTGGCCTAAATCTCATATTTGTTGAACTCTTGAATTTACGAAAATTGAAAACTAGAAATAATACGAGAAACTATGTGTTGATACAGCACCCCTAATTTCTTCATTACCATTATGTTACACCTCAGTTCGGAAGTTTATCTGACATTTGCACATCCAAATTAGTATTGCTGAAACTGTCTCGATATTGAGGTGGCTACATGAGCATTAGGACCATATCGATACGAGCGGATGAAGGAAGGGGAAGGAAGGACGGCAAGCTGTCCGGGGACCCCTGTTTAAGTCACTCGGGAATTTTACTGGAATTGATCGGATAAAATATTCTCTTGCAGCAGTGAATAGCCTCAAGCCTGGTTCTTATGTTCAGGAAAACTTTCTTCGGTTTTGACAGGTAGCGGAAACAGGGCGGAGTAACAAAGCACAAGCTCGCGGATTGCTGGAGTTTCCCTGACTATTAGTTTTTTTCATCGACAATATTTTCTTCGTATGCTGTTAATCTCATGTGTTTCATTGGAGTCCTTGTCACTGAGCACGGCGACACACGACCCTGCCCACGCCCGAAATACAATGAGACCTTCCGGAGCTCACCTGTGTTTATGAACACCAACGGCAATGCGGGTCAGCGGAAGTGAGTGATAGCGTGTTTATTACTTCTGCTTCACCTATAAAAGTGCTGGTGTAGTATATATTACGAGTATATTCCTAGAGATTGCAATATTCCACTTCCGTTACATTGGAGATCCGGCGCCAACATGAACGTTGGCTTGCATGTTTTTCCCGTAAGGAAGCTCGTCAGCATGGCGTCGCTCAAGCGCAATCAAGCTCTAAGCTCTCAACTGCTCTCCTGAAACATGTGGAAGTATAATGCACATTCGTGTGTGTGTGTGTGTGTGTGTGTGAGAGAGAGAGAGAGAGAGAGAGAGGGAAAGACAGACAGACAGATAGATAGACAGATAGATAGATAGATGGATAGATAGATAGATAGGTAGATAGAGAGCGGTCGGGACTCCAATCCTGCAACCTTACAACCGACCATACTCAGAATTAAGGATTTTGATGGATGAGATATGGGTGATGATAATTGTTGTAATATGAATGAGAAAGCTGTGATGGAATCAGCGGCGAAATGGGGAAAACCCTTGCATCTGCGGAAAAACCTGCCATGAGACCGCTTTGTCTACCACAAGTACCACATAAAACTCGGAAAATTTGAACCTAGACACCCAGTATTGTATGATGAGCCGTCGGACGACTACATCATAGGTTTCTCACGTATTGGGAACATATATTTTGCAAAATTCCGGGGATAGAGTCAACCCTCGTCACGTAAGCATTCCACCGAAAGGCCACGCGCAGTGTCGATGCCGCGCCTGGCGCGTCGCGGCCCTGGGCAGCCCTGGCGATGCGATCGCCCCCCGCGGCGGCGGACGCGCGCCGCATCACGCCCGTGTCGCGCGTCACGGCGCGCCTCATTAGTTGACTAATTAACTCCTCACGGCGCGCGTGCGTGTGTTCGCGCTTCCTCCGTCGTCACTACCACAGCCACCGCCACAAAACCCTACCCCCCCGTCAGCAACCACGGCCACCACCCCTCACCGCCCGTTTCCGACCCCACCATGGTCTAACCCACCATGGGTCGGAACCCACCATGGGTCGACCCTCACCCCCATCCCACTCCCACCGTAATCCCAATCCCATTGCCTCCGATCGCACCACTCCCGCCGCCGCGGCGCGCCGCCTCTGTCCATGCAAATGGGATGGCCTTCACTAATGCCTTAGTCATTCCCTCCGTCGTCGAATCCAGTGCCATCTCCATCTCCTCCATCCCAGCCCCTCCCGCCGCCGTTGCAGCTGCAATTCCCCCACCCCACCGGCCGCCAGCTCCATCGCCCCCGCCCCTACCTCTCCCGCCCCTTGCAACTGCTATGCCTCTGCTAATGCCATTGCCACTCCCTCCGATGTAGTCTCTACCACCATCGCCACCTCCTCTTCCTCCACCGATGATGCTAACCACCCCCACTCCAACCATAACGCCAACACCGTCGCCTCCCCCGCTCCAGTTCCCAGCCCAGCCCCCGGCATCACCACCGAAACTGTAAATCCTACTGCTCGGTTAATGCCATTGCCACGCTCACTCCCACCGCTGTCGTCACCACCACCTCCACCACAACAACTACCATCACCGTCACGCGACCACCTCCAAAGTCATAGCGAATGCCATCTACACCGCCGCCGTCTCTCCCGCCTTCTGGCCGCGCTGATGTCGAGCGCGATTTAGAGACTTTGTTGGAATCCAGAAGAGCAAAACACGCGGCGAGGTGTGTGCTGAGGATGTATTTGCGTTTGAAGCGGCCTTGGTGGGTGGAGTTGGGATCTCGATCGTTTGTGAATAGGGAAGGTCTGGATTTTCAACGTTCGCGAGGGAAGAAGCAAAGGTGGTTAATTATGTTGGTTTGAACAACTAGAGGAGCGACTCGTTGTGGGTGGCCATCTTGTAATACTGCAGCCAATAAGAAAAAGATACCCCATCAATTCAGAAGATGCTTATATGAATTTAGAAAAAACATGCATAAACTCTCAATAAAATACCGCATTTAAACAAATTAAATACATTGTCTAGCATTTGAATTTGCTCCGTGGGTCAGAGTTAAGTCGACAAAAAATGGGGAATGAGATATCTGATTTTCAAGGGAACAATATTTGTTACATGTCACCAATTAAAAAATCTAACAGTTAATTTTCAGAGTCCAGCTGCTTCAAGTGCTGTGCCATTTGCAATAACGTGAATTATTTTTTTATTGTGTTTATGTTATCTGAATGAAAACATCAAGCAACAGATAATTCTTGATTTGGCACTATAATCGGTAATTGCTTGTATTTTATAAAACCTGTTATATATCAAACATGAACTTTAATATCGTCTCTTGTAGAGCATCTTATTATGTATGTTTTATGTTATTTAGTGGAAGTAAACGCAACAGTGAAAGTACATCTTTGCTAATGGTACACTGTCACTGGCCCCTCCAGTGAATTATTCATCATAAAATTTCCAAACACACATTCTCTAAACATCGCTAGTCAACAATCGCTAGTGAATATATACCTTCACTACCTCGAGGTAGGCAATAATGCAAATTGCTGCAATTTTAATAAAATAAATTAATTTCACATCAATTATCTTATTGTAGTGTCTGTCTGTTGTAGAAAGTGTGATAATGAATGTAAGGCATTTGCGGTTGCCCCCAGTAGAGTCCTAATCTCTTTAAATTAAGTTATTTTACTAATTAAGTGGTGTTCGTTTGAAATAGCGCTAGGGGCGAAGTCCTCTCGTGTATACCCGAGACAGGTCGTGCGAAAATTGGTTGTAAGGTCCTGACAAACGTAGTATGTTGGTGACGAAGCAGATAACTTTGTATCGAAATGCTTTGATTATTAAATTACTTGGTGAACTGTTTGTAAATAAAAATACATGAGGCTAATATGAACATTAGATAATATATTTAAATTTCCTAAATCCAATACAATATCATTGTTTGATGTACATTGTATTCATATCCACTGTCAGGAGTTTATATCCATACTTTTGGTAGAGATGTTTTATTCACTTTTTTGCAACACCTCCACTTATTAAAGTACAAGTACAATTCAGGGAAGGTATGCCTTCCCAACCACTTATTTTCACTATGACATTTACTGCGATTTTTCTAACTTTGCCTCTCAAGGTCCGTCTTCAGGATGGAATATATCAGGGTATTTCACCTGGTTTCTGGGTCGTGCCGCTAGATATCGCGACCGTATCAAGAAGTGGCTGCGATCATGCGACTTCTAGCGGCACGACCCAGAAAGACGCGAAATACCGTGTGATATTCCATCATGGCCAGAGGGGCTTGAGAAGCAAAGTTAGAAAAATCGCAGTATAAGAAGTAGTACAACGATAAGTTCATCTACATCGGAGCTAGTTTCTTCCACCGAAGATCTAGAAAAATCTCCGCGAAAGTATCGCGAACCGCATCTCTTGCGCCGAGGCGCGCCCTCTGAGCAGCTGCGTGGGCGTGTGTGCGGTGGCACGCGCCCGCCTGCGCACGCGCGGGGGCTCTGAGCGGCGCTGAGCCGCACTCAGCCGCCTGGATTGCGGGCCGCTGACGCAAGCGCCGATAGCATCTCTGCGGCGGCGGTTGTGGCGCGGGCGTGGCGCACTCGGGACAGCGTTGGGCCAAATTGCACTCGTAGCGTATAAACAAATAATAAGTTAAAAAGTTATTATCATTAAGCTAGTTGTTTGCAGTTCTAATGATCATTTCTCGCGCTCTACACGCCAATGTTTTTATTCCGCCAGGCATCTTCCTCTATTCTTCTGCTCTTCTTTGCCGAATCGATGACGGACTTCCAAGATTTCCTTGGCCTTCCTCGTTTTCTTCTTTCGAAAGGGATCCACTCAAAGACACTTTCTGGTATTCTTCAGCATGCCTGCTCATTAGATGCCACACCCTTTTAGTTGTTTCGATTCTACATTTTCGATCTCTTGTCTATCTGCATTATCTGTCTAATATCTTCGTTTGGTATTCTATCTTACAGGGTATACTGACAACATCGTCTCCAAAAATTCATTTCCATGGCCTTCAACTGAGAGTTTATTGCATCCTTTTTAACCTAAATTTCTGATCCATAAGCAACTCTCCACTACTGTCTTGTATATTTGTCTTTTGGTTTGATTTCTAATATTCTTGTTCCATAAAATATGAAGTCTACTTGTAATCGCCCTTCTCTTGCTTAATTTTTATAATGTCACTGTCATCAGATTCATCTGCACTAAGAGTCACTCCAAGATATTTAATTCCTTTACTACTCGAAATATACCTATTTCTGTTTCTAGATCATTCCCAGATTTCCCTATAACCATGTTTCTTGATTTATCATTATTTATTTCGAATCCCATTTTTTATGTTTCTATTAATTTCTTTAAACTGGTGTCGCTAGCCAAATTTGTTAATTACGTGAAGTCATGATGGTTAAGCGAACTTGAGACATCCCGGGTTTCCGGTAGGGTGACCGACTATGAACATCGAGATCTAACGGCCCGAGGCCAATTGCCATTTACGGAGCATATAATGGCTAAATACAAATACACAATAAATACAAATATAATATAAATAACGAACAAATAACGAATAAAGTGAATATCGGTTAACAAATAAATAATTCAAAATGAAAAAAAAGACACGCATCAATACATCTAAAGGATGATTCAATAAAGAAGGAATCTAGTGGTGATACAAAATGGTCAGTCAAATGGTCATAGGGGTTAGTTCTCATTTCTTTTGAGTCGGGGCTACCTTCACCTACTTTACCTTACCTTAGAGCAGGAGTCACCCTGTTATGGATATTGAAGATATTTGAAATAAATCTTTGTATTTTCAATTTTTTCAAATAATTTATTAATTTTGTTTGAATCTTCCTATTAATCATCAGTTTTTGTTAAATTGTAACTTGTTTTTAAGAAATGTTAGAAACACCAACTACACGCTTTGATTATTTTGTATACAGTACTTTTTATATGAAGTAAGACGGAAAAACGGGGCTTATGGCGTGAGTTTTGCATTATAAATAAAGCATTATACATTATTATATTATTATATATATTATTATTATTATTATTGGTTCTAGTATCCCCTCCATGCTGCCACAAGGGCCTTTTGCAGTAACTACCACTCCCTTGGGAAACTTCACTTTTTAAGTGAATAGTTCCGTGTTCGCTGAGCGTTACAGCAAAGTCACCCTAATATAGCCTCACCATCTCTCGGAATATAACATCACTAACTTGGAAAGTTGACGCGCCCGAAGTGAATAAAAAGGGCTGATTCCATAAAGCTTCCATACGTTCCATTGCAATGAGTTCTATAAAATTTAGAGGTTCCTAAAGACGTGCACCGTTGTAAAGCAAATGTATGGAACCTGTATCTAAAGATATGGAAAGGATTTTGATATGGAACTATTAGATACCGATATAGTAGCTATGCGAATAATGCCAGATGTGGGATTTTGCACATTTCAAGCGTGTGTTGTCAATTGTTCAGGTTTTGTTTTCGTTGCCTTGGAACAAAGTTTCCGGGATTTGCATGGTACATTCGTCCATATTGTTTCTGAATATACCTTTTCAGTGGCTAATTAAACATTTCATTTTAGAGTAAAATTTTTAATTATTCTTATGTATTTAGTATGATTGATTTTGAATTAGCCACTGGCTATTTGTATTTTTTTAAAAAATCGCCTTGTATTATTACTTTTAAATTATACTCCGTTCTTAATATCATTTTCGTAGATCATTAGTTTTGTTAAAAATATTTATTATTTTCTATTGTAATATATGTTTTTCTGTTAACAACATAACAACTACTGTCAATGTGAAAATAATTAGGAATTTCGCTGAAATTGAGAATCACTTGCTTGTTGACCTTCGTAGAGTAATACAAAAAGGCCA
>JAHLJT010008756.1:83007073-83031217 GCA_031308135.1 Acheta domesticus | reverse complement strand
TATCGCTCTCCTTATCGCCTGCACCAACGCCCACGCCTACATCCCTTACGTGCTTCCTAATCGCACGGACCCGCCTCTACTTCGTCTCCGTACTTCGCTCCACGGCCCCGTTTGTGCTTTCGAACGCCCTTTTGCGAGGCAACTACTTGACATTTACTGGCCGAAAACTATTTCTGTGGAGTTGCAATATCTCCGACGTTAGGTATGCGAATAGGTAAAAAAGTCGTAGCTGATATCTGACTGTATCTTTCCCATTAACGATTCAACTGCAGATGAATGAGTTAATATTCTGAGTACATCGCGTCTTTGTTGTACGTTTGTCTGACAATCTCCCAAGACAAGTATGGATCATTAAATATTAGAAATATCTTAATGACCGTAAGTTTCTTGGCTTTTTGGAGAAAAAGGCAAATTAACTTTTATTCACTGTACTATACTTTTAAACACAAATTCTACTGAATTCACCTGCCTCAAATGGTAGGGAATGATGCGGAGCCTCTTCTCTCCCCTCCGCACATGAATGAGAACTCCACCCATCTTCAATATGATTGTCATGCACTCTCGTCTCTAAACATCTGACACAAGCAATGACACTCCAAGTGAATGGTCACTAAACACCAGGGGCCTCCAGAAGTGGGGGCAAGGGGGGCAACTTACCCCAGGCCACGTTTAATTTGGACCTCAAATTTTTTCATTCAAAAGTGATGAAAAATAATTTTATCTTAAATCCAAATTTGAAGCTATAAGTTATTTCTGTTGCATGGAAAAAATTAATTCTGTTTATGAATTGGGGGAAAATTTTTTTTGGCTGAATAAGGAGTCCCCTTGGATCGACTGCCCCCAGCCCCCTTGTTTCTCTGAACCTCCTTCCTAAATACCATGCTTGGAGCACCGGCAGAGAGTCCGCGATCTAGGCCCATTCGCCTGACCAGCGCAGGCGTCGCCACGGCGTCGGCCAGCGCCGGCGTCGGGGCGTGGGCGGAGCGCAGCGGGGCGGGCGGGCGGCGGCCTCGGCCGATGCAGGAAGCGCCTCGCCGCGCCGGGCGGGCGATGCGGGCCGTGCACCTGCCGCCCTGGCCTTCGCCTTCGCCTCCGCAGCTGCCCACGCCCGCTCATCCTCCGGCTCTCGCCCGCGCCCCCGCCCCCGCCCCGCCCCGCCCCGCCCGCGCCCGCGCCCGCGCCCGCGCCCGCGCCCGCGCACCTCTCGCCGCTCGCTCGCCCCGGTCGCCGCCGCGCCGCCGTTCCCACACTTCCTCCGCGGCGCCCTCGCTGCCGCCCCACGCCGGACTGGGCCGCCCGGCCGCACGGTGGTTTTGGAAGACGCACACAGCGGGCAAAATCGAGATTTTTTGTGGACGTGGAAACAAATATCTTTTATTATTATTATTATCATTATTATTATTATTATTTTTTTCCATTACATCACGACTAAAGATGTTATGAGTCGGCTGAATATAAAATCTACTCCAGGTTGCAACCAGCTACCTAAGGAGCAGATCCGGTGACTATGAGTGCCTCTACAATACTTTACGCAAAATGTGGCCTGTTCCAAATAAAGCAATTTCTTGCACTTCCCAGTCTTTTGAATTGCCTGGGAGTTTAGACAAGTTCTTACTCAAATTTTGCGGAACAAATCCCAGAGCTCCGATAACTATCGGGACGACCTGTGCTTTTACGCCCCACATTCGGCTGATCTCGATTTCCAAACTCTTGTATTTAAGACGTTTCTCTGTCTCCTTGGTAACGACGTTTTGATCGCAAGGTACAGCAACATCGATAAGTAAACACAATTTTTTCTCCAAATCCCGGTAAACTATATCGGGTTTGTTTGCCGCTATCGTGCGATCAGTTTGAATTTACAGTAATCTTAATAATAAGTACTATATAGTCCCACTATTATAGTACCACTAGTCCAGGTGACGCCGCGTCATTAGCTGAGAGGCCGACGTTTCACCTGTCATGTCGCAGGCTTCTTCAGGACGGTGAAACCGCGGATTACCTCAGGACGGTAATCTTTATAATAATAATAGGAAGAAGAATAAGAACAATAATAATATTAATAATAATATTAATAATAATATTAATAATAATATTAATAATACTAATAATAATAATAATAATAATAATAATAATAATAATAATAATAATAATAATAATAGATATCGTCGGCCCTTGGGGAAGATCGCTAAAGCAGGAGTGTCGTGGTGATCTCGGACCAAAGGGTCGCGGGTTCGAGTCCCGCCACGGACATGGGTTTATTTGTGTATGTCTGTATGTGGGTGTCGTCCTCTCAACCCTCATTATTATCATCATTCCATCTTCCAAACCCCAGGGCTAACAACCCAGGGGGATAAAAATGGGATCTAGCGTAACGCTGATCCAATCTGAATTACACACGCCTATCTCTCCGGGCCTCGGAACATGACGTGTAGCGTGGTCACAAATGGCCTACACGAACATAATAATAATAATTATTATTAATATTATTATTAATATTATTATTATGAATATTATTGTTCTTATTCTTCTTCCTATTATTATTATTAAGATTACCGTCCTGAGGTAATCCGCGGTTTCACCGTCCTGAAGAAGCCTGCAACATGACAGGTGAAACGTCGACCTCTCAGCTAATGACGCGGCGTCACCTGGACTAGTGGGACTATAATAGTGGGGCCAAAGACTACTTCCTTTCTCCTTCTTTGATTTGCCAGAAAAGAAAGCAATCAAAACTTTTTCCGATATGGAATGAACTTTCTCTAAAATTTGTATTAAAATCTTTAAAAATTAAATACACACTCTCATATTTATATCTTTAGTTGTTAGGTAAAAATGTTTCTAAAACAACATTCGCTGCTATTTCTATTTCTAAATCAGAACTATATTCACTCTGTCGACAAGTATACATCGAACGCGTTTCAATTGTTATCCTTGTTGAGAACAGTGTCGCCACTTATGGAAGATACAATGTGCTGGTCGCTGGTCGGGTCGCTGTGAGCAATTTCCCTCAAATTTTGCATTTCCGTATCGGGAGAGGTGGCTCATGGTATCAATTGATGTCACTGCAGATAGCTAGGTCGAATTCAGCTGCTGTCTGGAGGAGAATTCTAGTGCCTGTCGCTTGATCGGTAGTTTTCTGTGGTTCAATACCGTTCAATACCAGACGAATGCCGCAGTAGTAGCCTAAAAAACGGGCCACCCGCGCGACGATCTTTCGCGAGCCAACGCGCGCGATCTTTCTTCCCTCTTCCTTGATATCACCCCTTGCCCCTTATTTAATATATTACACTTACATGCACTACACTTCCACATACGCCGGAAGCTTAGAGCTTGTCTCGGCTTGGGCGATGCCCCGTTGGTAGGAGAAACATAGTTGAGGGAAACCCCTTTAGCCAACGATAAATCGGCGCCAGATCTTACATCCAGCGGGGGAAGATCACCATTACCACCACGACGTCCTGCAATGAAAACATACAGTATGCTTACGGGACTAATGATATTAGTAGGTGGCGCGGCCGTAATCGCTAATCAATCACTCCATCAAACGCATTTGAGCCGCACTCTATTAGAGCTCCACAATATTCTCAAAGCAGATGTTGGCTTTGACGCAGCCACTGATAAAAAACCTTCTCTCGGCCTAACAACTATATTTCTTAATCTTACGAACAGAAATCAGGATATCTCCATCTGTCCTGATGTCTTTGCCCGTCCCTTACTAACTGTTAGAGTTACTGCCCGTCCCTTACTAACTGTTAGTTAACTGTTTGGGTTTTTGGGTTCACCAATTGAGGCAAGTGAAGTGTTCAATCAACGCGTCTCGGTATACTGGTGGGACATTTACCGCCTTCTTCTTTCAGAACATTCCAAGGAAATCCCCAAATCATTATTTTCCTTGATGGGGGATAAGCACCTAAAATTGGTTTATGGAGATTTGTGGTACTTACAATGTTATTTAACACTTCATTCGTTCAGCACAAAACGAATCAATTGACACTATTTTTAGCCGGCTCCATCAGGAATACTTTGAATAATTCCAAAAATAATTCCAAAACATTCGCGCTTTGAGGATTTTCAAGCATCTAAAATGGAAAAACATTGAAAATTTCTTCACTGCTTTTCTGGCATAACATATACATTTATGAATTTGATACATCGAATTACTGATAGTTAAGTATTTATATCGACATTTTTATTTAATGGTCTATAACTGTGAAAGGACTAGCCAGGCAAGTGTTTAAAAATCTTATGTTTAGAATTTTTTCTATTTATGCTACACAATTGTGTGTTATATTATTTGTGTGTGTTATATTTCTTAGTTACTTAGTTGTATTTTCCTGATAATATGAATTTTTAAGTTATCTTTGTATGTCTTTATATGATCTGTATAAACCCTGCCACCGAGCGAAAGCTCATAAGCAAAAAATAACAAATATAAATATAAATTCATAATAAGATGTACAACATAAAAACATCCGGAGAGGCGCCACACCAAGCAAGTTCCACTTCACTGAAGAGAGGCCCATGTGTCCGCATTTCCCCCCATCCGGCCCACAGCGCGGGGGCCGCTCTGCCCAGGCGCCGCAGCGGTGGGAACGCGGACAGCGCAGGAAACCTTTCGAGGTTCGTCATTTGTTTCGGTGACGGGAGAAACGAATGCCGCTCGACGATTGGGATCTATGCGAATTGCTGTGGCATCCTTTGCCATGTTTCACGCTGGGGAGCTTGGCGGAAGGAACCCCAGGAGGAATGGGATTTTATTTCCCTGGTTTGGTGTTAAATGTTATTATTGGTAATTAGAAAACTGTATCCTGAACCGTGTGTTATCTTACGTTTAATATTGGCTGATGAATTAATATATATTCTGAAAAATGTAAAATGATTGGGAAGCTTTAACCTGAACAATTTACCTCACAAGAGATACATCGTATGAGAATCCAGTAAATTTTAATTATCATGTCATGAAAATGTCTCAATTTGCACATCTCTATAGTGTGTACATATTTAGGAAACGTAATAAAATAGACCATAGAAAAGCATCAGAGGGTGCGGGGGCTGTAAAAAAGTAGTGCATAGTTTTAAATGTTAGCAACATAACCATTTCCCGATCTTAATGAAGTTCTGACACACTTTGATGTTCCTCTAGAGTAAATAAAACCAATATATTTCCAAATCCTCATTATTTCATCTATGTCTGTAGATTATTTTTTCATGTGATCATACTCTCAATCTCAGCTCCAACTACAGGGAACGTTCCTCGTGTATATAAGTCGCGAAATTCTACCGATGCGTGTTCCAAAGAAGCACCAAATTACCCAGTGATTTCCGGGGTATTTTTTTTATATTTTATTGTTGATGGGTACATCCTATTCTAAAAATTACGATAAAATATCTTTAAACCATAAGTAATAATGCGCATAAAATAAATAAAACGAGTTTCAATTTTGCTTCACATGCTGAAAACCATGCTGAAAACCTAATCCCTTTGTCTTATCAGAAAAAAATAAAAATAATTGTAATTCATTAAAACAGGGGTACTCACACACCATCTTTAACGACAACTCGTTTGTTTTGATAAACGGACGCCGGGATGTTAAATCATTAACAGACGCTGGCAGTTTAGAGTGCCTTTTAGTTCATCTGTTCGGTTGCGTCAAGTCGATATTACAACAACAATTACTGTGGCCGCTTTCAAGCGGGCGACGTGCCTAAGCCGGAAGCTGTGGTGGAAGGGCGCATCTGAGCTAAAAATAAAGGGACGCCAGGATTTGGCTGCACCAGGAAAAAAAAACACGCAAACATAACTGTTGAGAAAGGGTAGTGGCGAGTCTGGGACGATTGTGCAGACCCCTGGAATTGGCCAGCCATCGAGCCTGGGGAGGCCGACAGCATGGCGGCGGATGGGGGAGACGTGGGTGTATATAAGGCGGGCGCCTTCTGCGCTCGCGGAGATTCGTAGAGCTTCATTGTTAGCCGAAAGGCTGAGCGGGATATCCAGTGCACTCAAGCACGTGATTTCCGGGGCGGTTTTGGCGCCAGGCCATGTAGGTACGTTGGTTACCGGGGACTTAACGTCCTATAGCATCGCATCACGCGTTGTTACCTGCTTTAGGGCAGTGGCACTGCACTGCAGGCCCAGGGACGGTCGCGAGGTTTTCGCAGATAAGGGGGAGAAAGAGGTTGCCGGGGTTTAATCAGTATTTGTATATTTTCTTTACTTCTGATGTTACTTATAAATAAATGTAAATATTTTTATCTTCAACGCAGTTGTCTGTGTCATTTACTTCAGTAGGGCACATTGCATACGAGTCGAAATCAAGCCCAAATACGCAGACTGCTCCCTCCTGTCATTTCCTCCTTGAGTTCTCCCAACGCTGGCACTTGCGCCGCCACCTGCTGCATGGCAGGTCGCCCCTGCACCTCGGGTCGCGCAGCCTGTCTCTCGTGCGAACGACCTCATCTATTAAAATGAAGCGCTCACCGGCGCTGGAGGTGCTCTCTCTCTCTCCGAACGACCTCTTTGAAACAAGCGACCACAGACCGTTAAGATGTCGCTTCTCTGAGAAGACCTAACACACTGCATTGTTTTCGAGGAGAAAACAAAGCAAGAAGTTCAGAGCGCTCGGGAGCAATCATTCCACGAGCAGTAACCTGTCATTTCGATATTTCGCACAAGTAGCAAACGAATAAAAAACAGTCGTAAAACGCTGATTAAATATTAGGTGGTTTGTATTTAACCTAACAACCCGAGAGAGATTGCTGAAAGCATACTTTGCGTTTGTAACTGATTCTTGCCTCCGCTCCTTTCACAAAGAAACATTATTACTACTGTATTGCTCACGATATTTCTACCGTCATTTAAACAAGAATGTGCTATCATTTTAGACCCTTCTATTCCGCCTTCTGAAATCGATTCTTAAGTTACATTATGCGTGCAGAAATCACTTGTTGCTTAAATGAGCGCTAAAAGGATCGTTAAGTAAAATTGAATAAGTGAAAATACAAAGTTCGTTGCAGACCTTCGGAAATGATGCTCACTGGGAAAGTCTTTATTCTTCTCATTAACGTAACTATCAGTTACTCTCCGTGGAATGAGATGTTTCGCCTCATAAAGCTTTCGCTTTAATGTTTGGTTTCCTTTTACGAAACAGCGCATTCAACTGAAGAGTATAATCAGCTGATAATTAGCGAATATTGAAAAGATATTTATTGGCAATGAGAGTAATTAAAAATTAAGTAGGACAGCATGTTATTTAAGAATCTAGTAGGAACACGTAAGAAAGTAACACTGAACACTCCATACAAATGAATTTACAATATTATTCATTCCGTGAGTCATATGAGATGACTCATTTTCCTCAACAAGAATTGCAAATTTTTTATTACAAGGACATCGGTAATAAAGAAAATTGAAAACAAGTGGTGCTACAACATCACATTTTCTTGCATTAATAGTAACTTTGAAATTTCCGCATATTTAGAGAGTTCAAAGAAATGCGATCTGCGAATTTTTAATCACCCTTTGCTCTAATTTTAATAAAAAACGTGGGGCAATTTTTGAAAAAATTAGAAAAGTTTTTAAGCCTGTATCTCCTAAAATTAAAATATCTTTCAAATTCGCAGGGCTCCGAGATTGGCCAGATCGATTGGAGAGTATCAATTTGTAAGAAAATCATCTGAACGGATTAGGCCTTAGGATTGACCACAGACGGACAAACGCTAGGATTGACCTCAGACGGACCTACTAAATTGAATTTTAAGTTCACAATGAGTTAGAGGAAGTAATTTTCTACATTCAGTAACAAGATTTATCCACTTTTTTGTTTTCAACTCCCCCAAACGATTTTTCCTGCCGAAAATTCACCGATTTTGGTCGCAACATTACAATAATAATAACAAAATAACAATAATAATAATTACAACAACAATACATTCCTCTTTACTGTATAATTAGGAATATTTTTGTATCATGAAAAATAAAGAAGGCTATTCTACACGCCAGTAGAATTCAAAGCTCCTCATGCATCGTACATACAAATGATGAAAAATATTCAAGACAACATCTAATTTATCTAATCCTGCAAAAAAATCCCATTATGCGTGATTCGTGATACAATGCTCCAACACCGTGAGGCGCTAAAAACTTTGCAAGTAAAAACCTAAGCGGTCACTTTTTCTCCGCACCTCGCCTCCAAATTAATTCGAAACTCGCGCGCCATCACTCAAGACGACCCAGACATGATAATGGCGAGGAAGTTGATAATGAGGATGCAATTAATATTGTTAATACCGGTGTTATTATCGATGCCCTCGCGCGCTCGAGAGAAATGCGTTCTTATAGGTATCTCTATTTACAAGGCAAAAAACCAGGAAGCCATCACGTAGTCTGCGGGGTAAGGCGGTGAGAAGGGTGAGGGGGTGAGGCAATCGCCGGGAGCGACCCCCGCCAGCGGCGGAGTAAATCAGAAACAGTTCAAGTGCGGAGGTTAATTGCGCGGCGGTTGGGGAACTATAATTACGTTGGCGCGAGAGATGCGGGCTGGAGGATTGTGGATTGAGGAAGGGGAGGGAGAATGGGAGACTGCTCCGTCGCCTTGTAGACTCACCACGTCGCATTTATACCCTCGCATCACTTGCCTAGCGCTTAGCAAGACGTTCCATGTTTTTTTTCCACTCATGCGATCCTTGTGGTACTCCTGTTTTACCATCGTCCTCGAAGAGTTACCTCTCCACTTTCGTTGGTCTTTCTCAGTTTATTTACGTGTCGTTTCGCTTCATAAACATATTCATATTTACAACTTTGCATTTAACTTTGTGATCACCCAGTATCATCTTTATGTTTTTTGCTACACGTTTTTCATAAAATGTTCTTTTCAGAGTTCTTTGTCTGAACAGACTCCTCTTTTGCTACCTGTTACTCGCCTTTTTTTTTGTTTTCAACAACGATGAAATAAATAATGAACTTCGATTCTATTTTATGCATACGCAAATCGTATGTTTGAATTTAGTTTCATCTTCCTGAAAAGATTATCATCGTGTTTCCTGAAAAGTTAATTATCCTGAAAAAATATTCGTCGTTATTCCGCTTGATTGGACTGGTTCCTCTTAGCACTTATTCTTCAAAAACGAAAAGGACAGAAAAATGTAAGAAATGTAAGATGTTGATTGTCTCAGAGCTGTGACGTTTCTTCGGATAAGAAATAGCAAATTTTTAAGATGTCTCAGTACCTGAAATATATGTTTAATATTGAAGACAAAGTTACATTTAAAAGCAATAGTAAGCATTAAAATCATACAAAATCATCACTTCTTCTTCAGAAGCTATAGAAGTATGTATTATATTCGTAGTTCTCTTATATTATAAATTATAAGTGGAATTTCGCAAGCTCCAGGTAAAAAGCAAATGTTTGTAATATGATAAAAAGAGATTAAACTAAAATTTTAATGTAAGTCTGCAAACTGTACACATTTCTCAAGATTTATCTGTAAGTGTGACATAATGCTGATACACATTTTCATGAAAAATAAAGCATGTGGATGTGGAATTCAGATAAAATAGAACTTAAACACTTGTAACCACAACGGCCTGATTAATTGCCTCAGCACGCCCTCTAAGCAAACTCAAGGATGACCAAAAAGTTTGTAAATTAATATGGCCTCTAAATTCACTAATGTAAGACCACACATTAAGAATCTTCAAGATTGACACTAATAGTGTTTGGGTAATACTTCGTATCTCTTTCTCTAGAATGCCCTCATAGGCCCTTAAGCTTAATTTTAATTATTCTCAATGATGTAATTCGAAAATATTTCAAATTGAAATTGTTGAGATGTCAAGCCAGCGTTGCCGCTGTCTTTGCAGCGACTGTGATCGGGAGATTCTAGGATTGGAGACCACATGGTGGCGGTTTATAGACCCAAGCTTCACAGCTAAGCCGAATTCAACCACTCTCTGGGAGAGAATTCTAACGTCTGGCAGCTCTGATTGGTAGTTTCCTCAGTTTCTCCAACCAATACCAAGCGAATGTCGGAGCAGTAAATATCCCAGCAAACGGGCCATGGACCGCGCGCGATCTATCCTTCCTCTTCCCTGTCCTATTCTCTCCTCTTACTTGCACGCACTTATACTTACATGAACTACTCTACCATACATAGCGGGAGACAAATCGGAAGCTTGCAGTTCGTCCCGGGTGGAGCGTTGCCCACTGGTTGAGATATTAAGAGGGGGAAATCCCAATCAACCTGACGTGCATGTTGGCGACGGATTTCACCACCCAGCGGGGGATGAACACTTCCACCCCGAGATAAAACATTCACTACACTAACGGGATTAATGTCCAAACCTGTTGATATGTCCGAAAACATCAGCCAAATGAATTAACGGAATCTAATAACCGGAAGCGATGGTTCAGGACATCAATTGATGTCTTTGCAGTGCGTTTGACAGGGAGGTCCTAGGTTCAAGTTTCGACGGTGTCACGATTTTCGACACTGACTAAAGAGCTAGATCGACTTCTGTCGCTGTCTGGAGAATTCTAGAGACCGGCTGCTCTGATCGGTAGTTTTCCGTGTTTTCTCCGATCGACATCAGGAGAACGCCAGAGCAATACCCTAAGATACCGGCCACGCACCGCGCGCGAACTTTCCTTCCTCTTCCTTGAAGAGCACAGCCACTTACCGAGGGAAGCATGCACCACACTTACGGGACTAATGACCTTAGCCGTTGACACGCCCGGAATCACGAATCAATCAATCAACTCTCACAAAAATCTGAACATTCCTACATGAGAGTTAAACTCGCTCTGGCTGGGGCCGGTGCTCCGCCAGCCCAGTTGGCTCGCCCCTGGCTGGCGAGAGGAATCACCGCCGGGAATCTCGGATCTTCCGCGGGGCGGCGGCGTGCGAGACGCGAGGCAAGTGCCGTGCGTGGGCCTCCGGCAGATAACCCTCCGCCTGCCGCCCACTCCCCCGAATGCCACACAAAGAGCCACGGCGCGCCTTTCGGACGGACGACGTATCTCGCCCGGTGGAAATAAAACGGCGAGGTGAAGAGCTGACTCGCTTTAAAGAATGCTGTGCTACATTGTCAGCGACAAAATAATATATTACTGCCGGAATTAATTTAGTTGATGGTGTAAAATTTGATAAGAGAATTGCTCAAGAGCAGTGATGAGAAGGGGAAGTTTTGGGCACGAAAAGATTTCTTGCAACATGTATTACATTTTAGTTTACAGTTTAGTTATTAAGAACCTCAAAAGAAATAACTGTGTGCGTTGAATCTTTAATAGGTCAACATCTACACAGCTGAATGTATTTTGAGAAGTTTAAATATAAAATTGTTGTTGTAAATTCAGAAAAACTATTTAATGTTTTAGTTTTTTTCATCGTTTTTATTATGATACATTTTACTTGTTCGAATTTTCACGATTTTCTCAATTACTTGAAATATAGTTTCAATGCTGCTTCATGCCGACCACCATCACTTTGTAATTTCACCTTAAAATACATCTATTTTATTGAGTTTAAGACAGAAGAAAATTGTATCTTCCTTCAATGGAAATAGATAATATTATACTTGAATTTTCATACGATTTCTCAAAGCATTGTTAACATGAATTGAGTAATGTAATTTGTCAAGATACATTGAAAATTACTTAACTACATTAAAAAATTCTTATAATTTTCAAAGTTTTTGCATGTTAACTAATAATAAAATAATTTAAGACGTTAAGTTCAAATCAACAATATTTCCTTTCGCAGATGTCCTCAATGAATCCTTTTATGCAGCGATGGTGATGTTCCATGTTGAGATTCAGGCGCGCCCACTTTCCCCCGGTTATAGCAAATTGCGTGTGGCACTTGGGCTGACCGCGATGACCCTGCACACCTGCACACCTGGGCCGTAGATCAACCTTACTTATACGGACACGCACTTGGAAGGACCACGAAAATGTCTATTGCTGTATAATTTTCTTTTCTTTGAAGTTGCGTCACATGCATTTCAACTAACGACCGAGTGAATCCTTTCGACTTCAAATTTAAACTGGTTTACTGCTCAAGCCCTAACCTGAAACTTCACACATTCAATGGACTTGCTTCAGCCTTCCATGTTTCTTTAAGTAGTAACAATAAAAATCTCCAATAGAATATTGCAACCTCATGAAACACGGACCTTGCCAAACACGGAGGTTTGTTTATGTCGAATTAGGCGGCCTTTTCGTATTTGCTCAGCGCCGAAAGAAACAACATACATAAGGTTAATCATCCTGCTGGTAGTAATGTCAACGACTCTTCTTTCTTATTGAGGGCTTCACGAGGTGACACGGCACCGAAGTGCGTCGGCGTGCGTGCAGGCGCCGTGAAAGTGCGTGTGTGCGTGGGATGGGCACGATGACCTCACGCACCTGCTAGCTCCGTTAAAGAGCTATTAATCTAAAATAAATCGAAGGAAGCAAGCACGCAATGCCTCGCCCATCGATTAATCTCCTGTGTTCAAGTTTTGTTAAATCCTTTCAAAATATTGAACGTTTAATATAATTACTATTTTCCACAACATCCCTGGAATTTTAACCAACCAAATTTTAGTATTTTAATGGAACACCAACTGTATGTGGGAGAAGTACAAGATCACTCAGACACAGTTCAGTTTCTCCCTCTTACCAAATGTAGCTCATGATTTGAAACCGAAAAATTCTCTTGTCGTTATTTGAAACGCACATGATGAAAAATCCAGTATGTTACACTCTCCTCTGGAAACAAGTAAAACTGCGGGGATAATATTGAAATGTAACAAAGAAAATAAAGTATTTGGGAGAAACAATTCTCATTCAGCCTTTTTTCTAGAAAATGTTAATCAAAAAACTCGAAAAATATACAAAATAATAAAGGCAACTAAACGCAGACAAAACTTCTCTCTGTTTTTTCTTCAATGCTGTGAGGGATGTAAGTACTGATAAAATGTTATTGATGAGCAACAAAGAAAAATAAAGTAAAAGTGAATATAAGAGAATAACCCATTGTGGAAACAATATTTTCCTTCAGAAAGCGATATTAACAAATACAAAGTTAAAATAAAAGGAATACTCAAATTAATTAGAGAACAACAGTTTTCTTGTCATGTAACATGAATTTCAGAGAATCAACGTCCTTTCATGGTATTCAATTACATACCCACTATGAAAGGGGGACATTAATGGACGAAGAAGGAAATTGGTGCTTAAATAGGTCACATAATGTAACCTTGATGAGAAAAAGGAGGAATGATAAGGGACGGAGTAGTAGGTGGGGGTTGGGGAGAAAGAAAAGGTGGGAATCGAGAATGGGAAGAATCGAAAGTAAAAGGAGGAGGAAAGAAACGATGGGGAGCATTAGCCAATCTTCTCTTTTCAGGAAAACGATATTCATAAATATTCAGAGCAAAAGAAGGGCGCAGAGAAGTAGCAGAGGAGATGAAGGAGGGGATTGGGGGAGAGAGAGAAGGTGGAGAATAGGGAGGTGTAAGAATAGAAGGAGGAAAGGAAGGGGAGCATTACCCACCTTCTCTTTCAGGAAAACGATATTCATGAATACGAAATCTGTAATAAAAAGAATAATCAAAACTAATTAGTCGCACAACAACAGTTCGCCATTCACCCATTTCCAGGCGGAATCTCGGAAGAGGCCCCATCAGCGTCCGCCCCGTGCGCGGGCGTGCGGGGGCGTGACCGTGCGTGCGCCGGGCGCGTGGGCCGAGCGCGATGACCTCGTGCGCACCTGCCCAGCGCACCGGACGCGGCGCGGCGGCGGCGGCGGCGGCGGCGGAGGTCGCGGGCGTGGCGGGGTCGCACCGCACGGCGTCGACTCAGCGCCACTCTTCCTCCCTCCCAGCCCAGTAATTGCTGCAAGGCGCTCCCACGGATTAATTAGAATTTGTTAACATGGCTTCGCCGTTGTCAATGCGCCTAATGTGTTCATTAAGAGGTCGGGGCCTTGGGCAGCGGAGGCGACGCAGGTCGGTGAAGAATACCTGCGAGGACGCGCTTTCTCGCTGGGCCCTTGTGGGCTGAGAGGGATTTGTTTGGCGTTGCGTGATCGGTGGCGCTGTTGTCGATGCGATGGTGTTTACGCGTTGCGTAAGCTCGTGTGACGGGAGGAGTTGTGTTGAAATATTTACGCGTGTTTATGTTGATGGATAAGAGGATTTTAGTCAAAACTTATGCAATCTTGTGTGACTACATTCGTTAGCAGAGTAGAGAATGTGGTTACTCATTTAAGGTGGTCTTACTTGGATGTTATTATTTTTTTTAATTTACTGATTCGACTTTTAGCATCCTTTTTATGGGCTATTATCATCGGTGGCCTTGTCATCAATGCCAGTGTAGGTAATATATTGCATATATTCCAAAATCAATATTTTAGGAATTTATATTTTGACATATTCAAAACACACACATTAATTGTGTTCTGCGTCAAGTTACAAGTATGCTGTGTCAAAATTATGATACGTTTACAGAGAAGTGACAGTACTGCCCAGCGAACGATAAGTGGAAAAGCTTTCCTGCAGACCCTCGCCCGAATACATTTCGCAGACCACGCAGCCACTAGCTGGAGAGGGTCGCGGCGTCTGCAAAGCGGGGGCAGCAGCTGCTTAGTGTCGCACATGCCCTTCGGCCATCTCCCCCAACACGCGCTGCCCCGTCTCTGCTCCCTCCACACTCTCGCCACCATCCTACTGCCATCCCGCCTCCACCACATGCACCCTCAGCGTCCCCACGCCATCAACCCACGCCATCTCCACCTCGCCTCCCCGTAACCATCACACCGCCGTTTCGCGGTCGTCCCCGCCGCCTATTCCCAACGCCGTCCCCGCCGCCGTCCCCGCCGCCGTCCCCGCCGCCGTCCCCGCCGCCGTCCCCGCCGCCGTCCCCGCCGCCGTCCCGCCGCCGTCCCGCCGCCGTCCCCGCCGCCGTCCCCGCCGCCGTCCCCGCCGCCGTCCCCGCCGCCGTCCCCGCCGCCGTCCCCGCCGCCGTCCCCGCCGCCGTCCCCGCCGCCGTCCCCGCCGCCGTCCCCGCCGCCGTCCCCGCCGCCGTCCCTCCCACCGCCGCCGTCCCCGCCGCCGTCCCGCCGCCGTCCCCGCCGCCGTCCCCCCGCCGTCGCCGCCGCCGTCCCCGCCGCCGTCCCCCGCCGCGTCCCCCGCCGCCGTCCCCGCCGCCGTCCCCCGCCGCGTCCCCGCCGCCGTCCCCCGCCGCCGTCCCCGCCGCCGTCCCCGCCGCCGTCCCCCCGCCGTCCCCGCCCGCCGTCCCCGCCGCCGTCCCCCGCCGCCGTCCCCGCCGCCGTCCCCGCCGCCGTCCCCGCCGCCGTCCCCCGCCGCCGCCCGCCGCCGTCCCCGGCCGCCGTCCCCGCCGCCGTCCCCGCCGCCGTCCCCGCCGCCGTCCCCGCCGCCGTCCCCGCCGCCGTCCCCGCCGCCGTCCCCGCCGCCGTCCCGCCCGCCGTCACCCGCCGCCGCGTCCCGCCGCCGTCCCCGCCGCCGTCCCCGCGCCGCCGTCCCCGCCGCCGTCCCCGCCGCCGTCCCCGCCGGCCGTCCCCGCCGCCGTCCCCGCCGCCGTCCCCCGCCGCCGTCCCCGCCGCCGTCCCCGCCGCCGTCCCCAGCCGCCGTCCCCGCCGCCGTCCCCGCCCGCCGTCCCGCCGCCGTCCCCGCCGCCGTCCCCGCCGCCGGCCCCGCCGCCGTCCCCGCCGCCGTCCCCGCCGCCGTCTCATGTCCTACCCCCCCGCCTCGCCCCCTCTTCCAACCACCACCACTCTTCGCTTCCACCAGCTCTGCCCCGTGACGGGCCGCATCCTCCCATGTCCCCACCGCTGCCGACTGTCACCGTATCCGTAGCCTCTCCCACTAGTGGCACCCTCGCTGCTGTCGACCCGGCACCCTCTGCGAGGGGCAAGGGTTAATGCAGCGGCACGTCTGATGGCATCGCATCAGCCACCGCCGCCCATCCATCGCCTCACCCCCACTCCCTCCCACTATCTCTACCCCTTTGAGGAACCGCGAATGCACCCGGAACACGCTAAGTTCTCGAAGCCTCGGTCATCCTCACGAATTCTTATTTCTATAAAACGCAACTATCTTTGCAAGAATTAATTGTTCCTAAAATTGTTGCTTGGGCGTATACATTTTTTTCGATCGTGTTGTGATCACGTAAGTATCATTTACCGTTCTTCTTTCATCAAGCAATTTATTATAATACATAAGCCTACACTTTTGCATCCTAGCAATTCCTGACTTAAACAACATTAATGTTTAACACTAATCTATATGGTTCACGTATTAGTGTGATAAAAATATCCATCCTTTTAGGAAAAAGAAAAAACAGTAAAATAATTCAGTCAAGGGATTTTTTTGGTGTAAAATTGTGTAAACGAATGAACAAGTGAATGACGTTCCCACATATTATTTGACTGATGTCGAAACTCCGCCACCGGATTCTTTCGATCTCATAAATTGCAGATTTGCAACAATTTTTACAATGCGGAAGCACTTTTGAGGAAAATTTGGAAATATTGTTGAGCTTTCATATAAGGAAATCAAAATATTCGTTTAAAACTCGCAGGGCGATCAAGAGTTCGGTTAGATCAATCGGGAAGTATTAGTATCGATTAAAATCGTTAGAATATTACGGGCAGAAACTTTCGGATAGCCAGTTAGACGGCAGATTTTTGATGGATTGTGTTTTTGTCATGTCGAATGAAGACATCTCAGAAGATCGCTTTGCTCATTATAATACAGAGCGTAGCTATGTCAACAGCATCACTTGATATTGTTGCGTTCCTGCTGATACATTAAAATAAAGTAATGACGCTGGTTGCTATGTATTGTATATCGTAGGATATTGATGCATGTACGATTTCATGTGGAAATAAAATTTATTTGTTCACCAATACTAGAAAGTCCATCAATCAATATTTTAACAGTTTTCCGTAAACCAATTTTTTTTGTATCAAGGACCTACAAACCATTGATTCTCACTAAACTCCTTCAATGACTGAAAGGAAGAATTGTAATATATACAGAAACACGATTTATCCACTTTTCGATACTAGATTTCGATAAAAGATTCTACAAATAACTGATATTCCAATAACTGTGATTGAATAAAAGCTGCTAAGCCCATCTTTACTATGTAAGTACGTAGTATTGCGGGAAAGTAAAAACTGTAGAACGAAATGAAACTGATAAAAATTGGAGTACAGTTTTCCTATAAACCTGCGAAATGTCTGTGTGCTGAGACGAAAAAAATAATTCTACGTAAAAAAACAACAACTTCAGTTGCGTCTAAATGTGTTAACCTTTTGAATGTGTTAACCTTTTCAGTTGCGTCTAAATGTGTTAACCTTTTCACTGGTATCACCTTCCAGTTCCTGAAACCCTGCAGCCTAATTCACTGTACTGAAAGAAAAAACTAAAACTCCTATAAACGTTTGCATTGTTCGAATGAACACATCTGATGAAAACAGGGAAATATTAGATTGAATTGATTCCTTATTTTGTGAATGAAGTATGCAGTTCGGTAATAAATGTTCACAAAGTTCCAGCAAACTGTATACTTGTTTCGGCTGTTTTAAACAAAATACCAGTAAGTAGCGTAGACAAATATAATGTAACATAGATATAATATAAATGTACTATAGATAATTATAATATAGCTTAGATAAATAAAAATATATTATATATTGGATGCAAGCACCGTATTTTGTTTTTTTTTTCCCTTTTTTGTTATTTAAGGTGGCATCAACTAACAGGTCATTAGCGACCCCTATTGGATGTAACGTTATGGTATGTGGATGAATTGATACGGCGATGATAGGGGAGGGAAAGGACGAACACATACAACCATGCCCGAGGCAGGACTCGAACCCGCGACCCCATGGTCCAAGATCACTAAGGCACTACTGCCTCAGCGATCTCGACCACGGGACCGACATTTTCGTCTTTTTGTGTTCTAGCCCATAGAGCACTGAATGTCGGCCACCCGGCAAGCGGCGGCGGTGCGTGGGCCGGGCAGGCGACAGACCACCGCCAGCGCCGCCGCCCCGCGCTCGCGGCCCCCTGGGGGCTCAACGCGGGCGGCGGCAGCCATGGCAACGCTCCACGCGTGGCCTTTGACGAAGTGGCTGCCGAGAAAAAATTGCGGAGTCGCCGGAGTCGCTCAGGCTGCCAACAGATATCTGTCGTGAGGACATAGGTGGGAGGGAGTATGTGACGGGAGAAAGGCGAACACCTGGTTGGCTATTAACAGTGGTTAATTTAAAGGGCCCTGGTTGCAAGTACACTGTCACATCCTAAACAAAGGCTACGCAGTCCAGCACTCAGTCGGTCGTTGCCATGAGGAGGTTGGGGGAGAGGTGGCAGGCAGCGGCGGCAAAGGCGGTAGTAAAGGCAGATAGGCTGGCGGTGGGTCGCTCGGCTCAGCCTTCCGTCGATTCCCGCCTTGGTCAACCCAGAGGGCAACCGTAGAGTGGGGACACCGGTGATCACTACCATGCTCACGAAGAGCGGTAAACGAGCGACGAACTCAGGGCCGTACGGAGCCTTTATATACTGCCGGATCAGTCCATCCCTTCGGCCGCGGGGGTGGCGTTGCCTTCGCTCGGGTCACTCACAGGGGTGCGGGTGTGATGGCGAGCGGTCAGCCTGCACATCTGGAAGCCAAGTCTGCTCAGTCCGGGCGGAGTGAAAGTGGAAGCGGCTAGCGGCCCAGGGCGGCGTCGCCTCACCGCATATCCTCAAGTCGGCAAACTACCCCCGCAGGTGGACTGGGTCTGCGCCCTAGGGTCCCAGTCCCATGTATTCAAATTCTGAAGTGAAATGCAAATCTCCCTCAGTACTCTCGTCGTTAGTGCTAAGATGAATGAAGTGATGGAATTGGTTGGGGTCTCCGAGTTGCCCGAGTCTTGGCTTCGTCTTAGCAAGAGCAAATTGAGGAAGGACTCATCTTGGCACGTTTGAGTAGTGCTAATCGATTCCCGAACCATCCTGGAATGTTGGTAGCTCAGAGCTGGCTGGGCGACCACTAGTGTTCGAGTAGGCAGACTTTCCGAAGAAGCGTTGCATTCCGGATGCCAGCGTAACAGTGTAACACGAAGGAGGTAATGGTAGGCGTAAGTGACAGAAGCCCGGCTTGAGGAGAGTAAAATCCCACCAGTATGAAATAAAATGTAAACGACTGGGTTGCCTTCCCTGAGCACAATATTCAACACGAGTAGGCAGTTCACTAATTGGTTGGTATCAATTCACGGTTAGTGGAGATTACTTCAGAATTCTTCGACTTGGACTCCTTAAAGCTGATTTACCAGATACGTTACAAATCTCAAAACCGATCATTTTCCAAGGTAAAATGTTTTATTCTCAGCCTAGCCGCTTATTTTACGGTCACACACAAAGTGTTATATTCTTATATAACAATGTAGGCTTTTACGGCCGGAGTTGTAATCAACATTTTCTTCCGGATGTCCGTCGCAGTTACGGACGAAACGTTTGGAAGTATATTTTCCTGTAGACCACGGCCCCCTAGCCCGGAAGAAAACGTTGATTGTTATATTCTTGTTCTCTTACGAAATTGCTTTATGAAATTTTTTCTAGAAAAAATGAACTATTATTCAAAACGTTTTTCATATGAAAGTGACTGTATTTCAGATGTGACACCGGACGGGTATTCATGAAATGTCATAGTATCAAAGGGAACGTTGCTTTCCTTTTGGTGCTTTTAGACATGTACAAAGTTGACAGGGAAGAGTTTGCTTAAAATCCAAAATATGGCAAATTCATCGTTGTTTGTACATGCAAATGTATGCAATGCATTTTCATGGCAAATCTATAAGTAATTCCGGCACAAAATGGGACTTACAATCTAATTTGGAGAGAAAATGCTGCACTGTTTATATTAGGAAATATTCTTTAGAGATAAAGCTACACAAGTCTTGATATTTCAGGGTTCTCAACATTTACACGTTTAAACTTTATAAATTCTACAAATAACTGTTTGTACATAATTTTGCCAAACCAATGAACTAACTCCTTTTTTAAGAACAATGAATACAAATCATTAAAACGTGGAATAACAAATTTAATGATAATTTGATAAATTCCTTAAATAATATACTTTGATGTATATTATTTAATTGTATTTCCTTAAGGAAAGTAGAAACAATATTCATGATTAATGAAATATTCAAGCAAAACGTTGAGATATAGTTTCTGATTTCTTGGTTCATTTTAAATTTGAGAAGAAACTGTCATAATATTCATTTTGTGGGCGAGAAACATTTTTTAGTAAAACTTTCTACTGCAGAAGCATTATGGTTTTGCTTCTAAATGCCCCTAGAGTTAAATATTTTCTTCGTTTCCGCCATTGTCGCCGCCTGTTCCACAACGCCCATTCTTAGCACGTGCCAGGCTCGAAACAACCACAGTTAATAAATTCCCATGTGTGCCCCATAATTCAGGCGCGCGAGGCAAATATTCGCAGACAAACTGGATTCCACGGTCAATAAAAGTCACAGCTGGGGACACTCATTTTATTGGCTTCCTAGTTTACGAACTGTACCGAAAAATTTTATAGTCGCCATTTACATGAAACTGTGCAAAGAAGCCAGAGATTTATGGGACGCACTTGGGTGCATATTATTTAATTTAGAGTCCATTAGAGGAACTCCAACGAGAAAGGAGCGTAAACAACGCCGTAATATTCCGTGTCCCAAGCCCTAAATTAAAATCCATTTTCTTCCCGAATTTCATTATGAACAGAACATTAACGCTTTAGATTCAGTGTCTTTACATCACCTTTTGGTCTCCTTTCGCAAACGAAACCACTTCCATACGAAACCACTTCCACCTTTACCTCCTAATTTAACGACACAAAGGACATGAGTAACGGTCTCAAATCAGGGTGTAGCGAGTTCGATTACAAATACTTATCGTGATATTTAGTATTTATCCATGAAAGTAATGTGACACGCGTCGTTTCTTTTTATACATTGGTAATTTATCATAGAAATTAAAAGGGACTCCGGGTGTAGAGAGGGTAGTATCGTGTAAGGTCAACCATTAGTATTCCGGTAAAATGGTAGATCTTAAAGCCCGCGTGTTTAAAAACAGTTTCTAAAATTTCCTTTCTATCTCAAGACGAACAGCATATAACGCACGCCTTCTCACACAAGACGGACTCAGCTCTAGAAATCTGATCAAAAATGACAAAATATCGCGAAATGTCTCTGTGCTATCAAACTAATAATTATATATCACACCAGGTTATGATTTTTTAAACGTGAGGAGATTTGGTAAGTGTTGTGATACATCCTCTAAATTTCGCATGTACTCTTAGTCCTTGATTTTATTTATCGTCCACCCTCACATTCTATTGAATGAAATCGTAATTTGTAAAAAGTACATTTTTGTCGCCGAGATTTACGTAGTTACATATGTAATATTAATAGCAATAAGTGATTTAAACAGTAATGCAAAACAGCAAATGCTTTTAATATACAACTTTGCATGTTATTTTCACATCGTAGATTGTGTTCAGAACTCAACGATAAATCACCATGACATCACAACATAATGTTCTTTAATGAAAACTAATTTGAAGGTAAATGTTATCAATTAGAATTCCATGACAACACAATATAATGTTGTGTAATGAATAAACCAACTCTAAGGTAAATGTTAGAAATTATAGTAAATTATCAAATTAAGATTAGTTTCATCTTCACAGATCTAAAGGGTTCAGTTCTGACAGAAATCTTCTAAGTGTACCTCCTTTAATTATCCTAAAGGTTTTAATTGTTAATAGAATATTAAAACACTGCTTCGATAAAAATATCTTCCACCTAAACTTCCCAAAATTCTGAGAAACATAAATTCACTTCCTTGAATAATTCAACTCCAAATTTCAACATTTTAAATGAACATATGAACATAATATTTTAGAAAAATACAGCACAATAGTCACTCATGTAGAGACTTTTGAAATATCTTAATGCTTAGTATCGTTATTATTTTCATTATCATTAGTATTATCATTATATATTCATCTTCAATATAATTTTTATTCTGTTTATCCCCGAGGGGTTTTTCTAGATTTAAACTCATCTCTCACATCTTGTGCCTACACCAAATCTCCTCAATGGCATCCAGGAGGCTGCGCAGTGCGTGCAGAGTCCTCCCGCTGCCATAGCCGCCGCCGCCGCCTACCTGCCCGACCGCTTCGCCTAAACGGGAGCTATTTGTTTGCGATGACATTAACATGTTGGCACATGCGGCCGGCGAGCAGCCCGCCCGCCCGCGGCGCACCGCCGCGCCGCACCGCGCCGCCCGCCGCCAGCCAAGCCACCCGACGCACCGCACCGGAACTGCACCGAGAGTTTCAAATGTGGTCGAGACCGGTAGCCTGGAGCAGTTGATCCACGGAGGCCTCTCATTTCAAACAAAAGTCTTCCTCCTCCGCCAATTCATAAATAGAATTAATTTTTCCATTCATTAGAAATAACGTATAGCCTTAAATTCTGATTAGAAATAAATACAATTTTTATTTCTTTTGAATGAAAAAAATTCGGCGCTCCAATTAAGTCGGGTCCTGGGGCAAGTTGCCCCTCTTGCCACCGCACCCCATTCTGGTCGACCCTGTTTGAGGCAATTGGGCACTGATGATGAGTTGCCGAGGCAAGAATGGAAGCTTACGTCTTTACCCTTACCAGTTCCTCGGCAGGTGATCATAGTAGTGGTTTGCAGAGTGCTGTACGGCGTTTAATTTGTACGTAATACTTTATGTAAATATCTGAATAAGTTTCTTAAATTAACTCTACGCAGAAAATATAGGTACTAATTGTAAATTACATTAATTCTGGGAGAATTATTCACTAAATATGATTTATTGTATCATACTGTATCTTATAGTAATAAGTTACGTCGGACCATCAGAATGTCTCAATACGAGTATATATACTTATCACTATACATATATATATATATTGAAATATACCTTCATCCTTCACTTCGTAATACGTTGTCGTGGAGTTTGACCTGTTCCGAATTTATAGAAAGATGTGGGCGCCAGGAACAGGTGACATAAACTAATACTAACTTTTCCCTATTTAATTCTGTCAAAATTATATGGGCATCCGCTAGCTTGGGCCGATGGATTCGGATTACATGTATTCGCTATCGCTAAGATAGCCGATTACCTGATCTGCCGACTGTACAGCCTGGCGTGGAATCTGAAATATGGAAATTCTCTGCTTCCAACTAATTAGAAGCTTATGATTGACAAATGAACAGACTCTTTTCTTTTTCCAAAGAACAAAATTTAACAATTTATTCAATGTTAATTTTAACAGATTACTTAATGGCCATGACCCCTTTTAAAAGATATTATTTTAATATACTGCAGTATATGTTACCGTCTTGCCGACCCGCTCGTTCCGAAGACGCTTCTCACTTGGCCGATGAATCCGAGTCGCTCTTCTCTCTTCTGATCTTGCGCGGTTGCTGAAGTATCCAGTCCACACTGCATAAAATCTAGCTAAGTTCTTTCCGACGCTTTAGGTTTATAATCTTTCACACGAGTTTAATAAAATACTAATGTTCGAACTATCGTCCGGTGAACACCCAAACTGCCCAAGTCCGCGGATGTACTCCGGCACAATAATTTCTAAGTCCGATGACGACTGTTACTTTTCGCACGAAAATGTATAAGTCTCACTTTCAAACTACAAGGTCCGCACACTATTTGCACTCCACGAAACTCAAGAGGCCGAATTCACGACCTACACTCCACCACTCTGAGTCAGACTGTAACGATCTGCACTCAACGAAGCTCCAAGTCCGAATGAATGTTTTTCTGTATTTTGCAACCCTTGATGGGTCGGTAGCGTCTCACCTTCTATTTTTCCAAAACACGGCGGTAAACACCAGAAAGTCTAATTGCCCCCCGCCAACCCGCTCATTTCTTACAACCCCATGTAGCCGCGCCTTCGTCCGTCATACGTTTTTCGACCAATCACATATTCTTTATTATATCGATCTAGCCAGCGTTCCGGCACCTACGAGGCTTGCAGCTAGTTTATTTACCTGCCCTGCACCATAGCAACCCTCTGCGCTGGCGTTACTAGGGCCGGATATCG
>JAHLJT010008756.1:82958895-83006073 GCA_031308135.1 Acheta domesticus | reverse complement strand
AACTTTATAAATTCTACAAATAACTGTTTGTACATAAATTTGCCAAACCAATGACTAACTCTTTTTTAAGAACAATGACTACAAATCATTAAAACGTGGAATAACAAATTTAATGATAATTTGATAAATTCCTTAAATAATATACTTTGATGTATATTATTAATTGTATTTCCTTAAGGAAAGTAGAAACAATATTCATGATTATGAAATATTCAAGCAAAACGTTGAGATATAGTTTCTGATTTCTTGGTCATTTTAAATTTGAGAAGAAACTGTCAAATTATTCATTTGTAGGCGAGAAAAAATTTTTAGTAGAAACTTTCTACTGCAGAAGCATTATGGTTTTGATTCTAAATGCCCCTAGAGTTAAATATTTTCTTCGTTTCCGCCATTGTCGCCGCCGTTCCACAACGCCCATTCTTAGCACGGCCAGCTCGAAACAACCACAGTTAATAAATTCCCATCTGGGCCCAAATTCAGGCGCGCGAGGCAAAATTCGCAGACAAACTGGATTCCACGTCATAAAAGTCACAGCTGGGGACACTCATTTTATTGGCTTCCTAGTTTACGAAAACTGTACGAAAAAATTTTATAGTCGCCATTTACATGAAACTGTGCAAAGAAGCCAGAGATTTATGGGACGCACTGGGTGCATATTATTTAATTTAGAGTCCATTAGGAGGAACTCAACGAGAAAGGAGCGAAACAACGCCGTAATATTCCGTATTCGTCCAAAGCCCTAAATAAAATCCATTTTCTTCCCGAATTTCATTATGAACAGAACATGAACGCTTTAGATTCAGTGTCTTTACATCACCTTTTGGTCTCCTTTCGCAAACGAAACCCACTTCCATACGAAACCACTTCCACCTTTACCTCCTAATTTAAACGACACAAAGACATGAGTAAGGTCTCAAATCAAGTGTAGCGAGTTTGATTACAAATACTTATCGTGTATTTAGTATTTATCATGAAAGTAATGTGACACGCGTCGTTTCTTTTTATACATTGGTAATTTATCATAGAAATTAAAAGGGACACCGGGTGTAGAGAGGGTAGTATCGTGTAAGGTCAACCATTAGTATTCCGGTAAAATGGTAGATCTTAAAGCCCGCGTGTTTAAAAACAGTTTCTAAAATTTCCTTTCTATCTCAAGACGAACAGCATATAACGCACGCCTTCTCACACAAGACGGACTCAGCTCTAGAATCTGATCAAAAATGACAAATATCGCGAAATGTCTCTGTGCTATCAAACTAATAATTATATATCACACCAGTTATGATTTTTTAAACGTGAGGAGATTTGGTAAGTGTTGTGATACATCCTCTAAATTCGCATGTACTCTTAGTCCTTGATTTTATTTATCGTCACACCCTCACATTCTATGAATGAAATCGTAATTGTAAAAAGTACATTTTTGTCGCCGAGATTTACGTAGTACATATGTAATATTAATAGCAATAAGAGATTTTTAAACAGTAATGCAAAACAGCAATGCTTTTAATATACAACTTTGCTGTTATTTTCACATCGTAGATTGTGTCAAGAACTCAACGATAAATCACCATGACATCACAACATAATGTTCTTTAATGAAAACTAATTTGAAGGTAAATGTATCAATTAGAATTCCATGACAACACAATATAATGTTGTGTAATGAATAAACCAACTCTAAGGTAAATGTTAGAAATTATAGTAAATTATCAAATTAAGATTAGTTTTCATCTTCACAGATCTAAAGGTTCAGTTCTGACAGAAATCTTCTAAGTGTACCCTCCTTAATTTATCCTAAAGGTTTTAATTGTTAATAGAATATTAAAACACTGCTTCGATAAAAATATCTTCCACCTAAAACTTCCCAAAATTCTGAGAAACATAAATTCACTTCCTTGAATAATTCAACTCCAAATTTCAACATTTAAATGAACATATGAACATAATATTTTAGAAAATACAGCACAATAGTCACTCATGTAGAGACTTTTGAAATATCTTAATGCTTAGTATCGTTATTATTTTCATTATCATTAGTATTATCATATATATTCATCTTCAATATAATTTTTATTCTGTTTATCCCCGAGGGTTTTTCTAGATTTAAACTCATCTCTCACATCTTGTGCCTACACCAAATCTCCTCAATGGCATCCAGGAGGGCTGCGCAGTGCGTGCAGAGTCCTCCCGCTGCCATAGCCGCCGCCGCCGCCTACCTGCCCGACCGCTTCGCCTAAACGGAGCTATTTGTTTGCGATGACATTAACATGTTGGCACATGCGGCCGGCGAGCAGCCCGCCCGCGCGGCGCACCGCCGCGCCGCACCGCGCCGCCCGCCGCCAGCCAAGCCACCCGACGCACCGCACCGGAACTGCACCGAGAGTTTCAAATGTGGTCGAGACCGGTAGCCTGGAGCAGTTGATCCACGGAGGCCTCTCATTTCAAACAAAAGTCTTCCTCCTCCGCCAATTCATAAATAGAATTAATTTTTCCATTCATTAGAAATAAGTATAGCCTTAAATTCTGATTAGAAATAAATACAATTTTTATTTCTTTTGAATGAAAAAATTCGGCGCTCCAATTAAGTCGGGTCCTGGGCAAGTTGCCCCTCTTGCCACCGCACCCTCATCTGGTCGACCCTGTTCAGGCAATTGGGCACTGATGATGAGTTGCCGAGGCAAGAATGGAAGCTTACGTCTTTACCCTTACCAGTTCCTCGGCAGGTGATCATAGTAGGTTTGCAGAGTGCTGTACGGGCGTTTAATTCGTACGTAATACTTTATGTAAATATCTGAATAAGTTTCTTAAATTAACTCTACGCAGAAAATATAGGTACTAATTATAAATTACATTAATTCTGGGAGAATTATTCACTAAATATGATTTATTGGATCATACTGTATGTTATAGTAATAAGTTACGTCGGACCATCAGAATGTCTAAATACGAGTAATATATATTATATATATATATATATATGTATATATACGAGTATATATACTTATCACTATACATATATATATATTTTTCTTTTTGACCGTATGGTCAAAACACCAGCATTAGGCAAATCACAACATTTGAAAGTGGCGCGCAGACAATGAATCGACCGCGGGGTGAATCAAACAGGACCCGTGAACGAGCGCCCGGAACGAAGGATTCGTGGACACATCGAGCGGGGGAGTCGAGAGAGAATGGCGGACAGGTAACGAGTGGAGAAGACGACAGAGGAGCGATGTGAGGATGTTATGGAAGAAATCGGGACTAATCGAGGCAATGTGTGGTCAAAGGGATGAGAAGTGTGACAAACTCAGTGAGGAAAGTGATTAAGGATTGTCATAAGTGTGTTCGAAAAGATATAATCACGAAATTTAGTTATAGAAATGCAACATTGGATAGACACGTGGGCGATACTGTATTTGCGACAAGTTGGCGTAGCCATGCGGTGCGGAACCGAATTGTGGGGGGGCCTGTGAGCCGAAACTGGAATTCAGACGTGTGGGAAGAGAAATTGGTAGCGGATAACAACGCCGGTGTTGCTCGAACGGACCGTTAGCGACATGTGTGCAGATGCAGAGCGACGGCGGCGCAAGGCCACCTCGCGGCAGCGGCCACGGGGGACAGCACGTGGCGTGGCTTCGCGAGGAAGGCAGCTAGTGGAAAGTTCAGATAAGTAACGATAGTTATAAATAAGAATGGATGGGGTCGGATATAGGGGACATGCCGGTTCAGGATGCTCATTGGAGTGATAAAGAAAAGTAACAGTGTCTGTGATGAGAGTGGAAGGCATGTAGTTTCAGAGATGGAATATCATGAACGGGAATAATAAATGTAAACAATAGGAACAATCAGACATATAATATAAATTGTTTAATTAGTGTTCATTAATGATCACGATCATTTTGGGTAATGTTACTTGTGTTATTAATGTAAATTGTTATTCTCAATAAATCCTTGTCTGTGTAATAATAGAATCATCGAGTTCAGACATGCTGATTAAAGTATCCCCCTAAAAGAATTCCTGTACCCTAATGAACCAAAAATTTTATGATATGTGCATCCCGAGAGACCGACAAGGGTAAGTACGGTCACAATATATATATATATATATATATATATATATATATATATATATATATATATATAGTCTTCAATAGAATGAAAAAAAATCATTAACATGAAATTTGTTGTGCAAATGTATTTACATATATTAACTTACGTTTTAAAACACTATAAAACTTCAAAACTCACAAATAACACGCACGTCTGCAATAGAGATTTGGTATTTTGGCTCAAATTTTATTGGCAGTTCCTGAGCGTCCTCGGGTTACGTACATCATGAACCCTACCATAAAAAACTCTGATGCGAAGCATAAAAATGAACGCACACACAAATCAGAACGCTTGGCTACTATAACATGAATAACGGCAATTGCAAAACGAATATCGGAAAGCAGAATCACTGTAGTATAAATTTACTAAACGATATATCTCGCATTGGAAAAAATCTGGTGTTTTCTACTTCGAAGATATTTTTATTGTAATTTGCAGCTTTTCATGATTTCGTCATCATATTTTCTGCTATTTTCTGATGAGTGTTTCATCTTCACAATATATGTGCATTCGTTTTCTCTTCACCTTGCAATTACTTTTTGACCGAATTTCTTATTTTCTTGTCATCTTCAAATTTATGCTTTCCTCAACATGCAAGTTCAATGGCTGTCGCCTAACTGAACTGATATTGACATTCTGATAAGACTATCTTATATTATTGCAGTTCTTCTAACAGAAATGTTACATCGGAATAATGTTCACATCTAAAACAGATGTATTGAACGAAAAGGTATTATTTTCCATCAGAGCATGTATCTGGCCTTTTAACATTTAATAACACGCCAGTTGTGAGATAACACGGACAAGGCCACGAAGAAGGTCATGTATTTACATGAAGCTGAATATCCTACTTGACCTCTCAGACATTTCACCTACACCCTCCAGATAATAGAATGGCAATAATAGAATTAGTTATTTGCGTAACAGCTCCATCTCTTCAACATCCAACTTCCGTGATAATTTTTCTCACAACCTCCAAAGCGACTTATTGAACCACCATTCATTCTTGCCTAGCAGATTCACGCCCGTACTCCCCGTGTTTTTCTAGCATAGTTGGTCAAAGACTTCATTCCTGAGCTACCTGCCGCGCTAGGTAATATTCCCAGCGCATTCATCGCGGGAAACAGTGCCTCCTATTAGCTTTCGAGGACAAAGGAGATCTTGGAAGAGGCCGGGCGGCGGAAGAAACTGCAAGGAAATTATACTTTCAGCAAGTTCTTGCGTCTTCCGCGCGGCCTCCCACCCATGGCATCACAAGCGCCGCGCCACAATGCCCCCTTTGTGGCAGCGGCCGCCGCCGCGCCGCGCCGCACCGGCCGCGGTCGGTCACTGTCGAGGGGGCGCTCCCATCCGGGTCGCGGGAGATGGGTTGGCCAGAACGCAACGGCATTATCAGTAACAAGGCGACAGCTAAATACCTCATTCCGTTTGGATCAGTGGTGTCAAGGTCTTCTACTGGTGGCGGGAGCACGCGTCGTGACACCGCAGCATGCCACGAGCGTATCTGCGTAACTAGCGTCAGGGAAAGGGAACTATTACGAGTAGAAGTAATCCCGCCGTTTTAGAATAGGGATGGCGTTGTATCTGGTGGAGGGGTGATGAACTGCGTGGAGGGGTGATTTCATCGTGGCACTCGCGCCACGGACTCCCGCTCGTGGCATCGATCTTGACAACACTGGTTTAGATAGATACTTAGCTCCACACGAACACTTTTTGTAGTTTTCCTGAGACTACGTTTAACAGTCTAGTGTATTTTTAATAACTCATGGCATCAACCCATGCACTGCAATGCTTCTGTCCGATGGCAAGAAGAGTTTCGACACTAGCTAAATAGCTAGGTTGAGTTCAGCCTCTGACTGGAGGAGAATTCTAGCAGCCTGCTACTATGATCAGAGGTTTTCCGTCGTTTCTCCAATAATATAAGGCGAATGCCGGAGCAGTACCCTAACAAACGGACCACGAGCGCGCGCAATCTTTCATTCCTTTTCCTTGTCATATTCTCACCCGTTACTCCAACAGACTACGCTTGTATTCACTACACTAACTACATGTAGGGAGAACAGTCGGTGGGTTAGAGCTAGTCCCGTCTGGGGCGGTGCCCCACTGATGTGGGATACATATTAGGGAAAACACTCACAGATCGAGGTACAGGTCGGCGCTGGATCTCACTAACCAGCATCTCACTAACCGCCGCGTCTAGTGAAAAAAAAAGATGCACTACACATACGAAACTAATGACCACAGCACTTTGGTGCCCGAAAACACGAAATGATCAGTCTCTTAACGACAAGAAAATTGGCTTAATTAATACAGAGATATAGATCGTTCGACTACCTCTTCCTCCTGACCTGAAAGTGCCATGTGTGCTATTGCTGTGGTCAGAATTACTATAGAGGCAAAAATGTTGCCTTGAGCGAACTCATCAGATTCATACCGAAAATTCTAATTTAATTAGGGAGGTAAACCTGAAATTATTCCAATTGCATTCTAAAATATTTTCTTGGATTGTAAAAAAATGAATTTCAGTCGATCACTTAATATTTACGAAGGAGTGCCTTCTGGTCGACTGTCGACCTGCTTGTCAACAGAGGTTCCGGCGCCAAGTCGTACTTGCCGGTAGACAGGGAAATCCCGAGAAGACCTGATGTAAATGTATGCATGACCGGGAAGAGGTGGATATGTAAAACGCGTTCGAGTATTTAAATGAATGTTAACTGCAAGTGGAGTTGCTTCGAAGTTTAACATAGGTACATGAACCTGCTGAATATGCTGAAAAATATTCGTGATTTAAACGTTCTTAACATGTGCAATAGAATATGATGGCCGGCACAAACGAATAGGATGAGAATAAATTAAAAAGGAAAATTAGTAAACAATCGCACACGTGTGAACCCGTATGTTTTCATTCACCTTGAACGTGATTGGGAATTCCATTTTGATTTTATGCCAACAAGTTTTTCCGTCACAAATTTTAAAATTCGTGTTTTGTCTTTGTTTTCGGAAGTTTTATTTCAACTAAGTGCTATCGGACAAAGATTTACCAGTGATAGTCTCAAGTAGATGTCTGTTATAGTTAAAATGCAATATGTTTTCTATGGGATAACTTTTCAGTTTCTGAATTCTGGTAGTGCTGGTGGCAGAGGTGTTGGTAGCAATTGGTAAGATGTAATAAATGGTTGTGGTCTGGATTATGATAGAGTTAATTGAGATAAAGGTAACGATGGTGTAGACTGTAGATGGTGACGGTGGTGGTTGAGAGGGAGAAAGTGACTGTTGACATGGAGATATTGCTGGTTGAAATGAAGGTAGGGGTAAATAAGATGGCGATTATGATGTTGAGATAGTTTTGGGGGTGGTTAGATTTTTTTGATCACGAATGTGGTGGTACTGAGTATGAAGTTGGATGTAACATTAAACAGTATTACTGAAATGGTGATTGACCTGAAACGGAAGAATAAGAAAAAGAGGAGGTCGGCGTTATGGTAGAATTGTTGGAAATGCACGATACAGTGGGGTGGTAAAAGTAAATTCGATGAAGATGATAGTGATAGTGGTAGTGGTGGTTGAGGAGTAATGGAAGCTGTGAACAAACGTAGTGGAAGTTAATAGCGGAGTGGAGCTTCTGAGATGCAAATTGCGAGAATGGAAATTGTTAATACTTTACACCGGGTTAAAGTGTCATGAGTATCCATTGAGAATGCGATATGGGGAGGCGTATGTGTCACTGTTTTACGTTCTTGCACTTTTCGTTGCCTATAGATGCTCTCCTTAATCGCTGAGACATTAATTAAGTTTCAGTTACTGTCGTACTAGTCTCCCCATCCATCGCACCGATGTGAATCGTAAGCCGACATTTGTCATTGTCCATCCTGTTGGACAAGCCTTAGCCGTGAGCCCAACGCCCGAAAGCACAATGGCGCACACCAGGCCTTACCCAAGCTCACCCAATTTACCGGAGAGAGGGAAGGAACTAAGAATAGAACGTGAGGAGGTTCAAGAGCGATAAATGGTGTGCTTGGAAAGCACCTGCCGCAATACACCATTCAAGCGGGATATATATTACGGTTTCGGGTGCAAATATCCCAAGTTCCTCTCCCACATGAGTTTATAGTGATAAGTTGGCTCCACCCAAGCCGGAGAGTTGAAAGGACATTCTGCAAGGTGATTGGGAGAACTGCACAAGCCATAATACTCATTCGAACATTTATACCGCAAGCGGCGTACGAACCCGCGACCTTTCGAACCGAGCCTGTTAAGGCGCCTACCCCTTAGCGGTCATGGCTGCCCACAGCAGCAAGACCGGGAGAGATGGCTCAGTGGATCAACTGATGTCACTGTAGTTCCTCTGACCGGGAGGTCCCAGGATCAAGTCCCGACGGCGGCACGAATTTCGATAGGGTTCGGCGGCAGGAATTTCGACAGTATATTCCAGACGAATTCAGAGGCTGTCTGAAGGAGAATTCTGGCGGCCGGCTACTCTGATCAGTAGTTTTCCGTGGTTTCTCCAATTAACACCAGGCGAATGCCGGAGCAGTACCCTAACGAACGGGCCCCGGACCGCGAGCGATCTTTCCTTCATCTTCCTTGTCCTTTCCTCACCCTTTACATACACACACACTAACACGCACTACACTACCACACATGCCGGGAGACCGGTCGCGAGCTTAGAGCTAGACCAGGCTGGGGCAGTGCCCCTCTGGAGGGAGATACCCGGTTAGGAAAACCCCGCTAGTCACCGGTAGGTCAGAACCGGATATCGCCATCTAGCGGGGAAAGAACACCGCCACCTCCCGATGAAAACACACGCGCTACACTTATGGGACTAATGACCTGAGTGATTGATGCGCCCGGAATCACGAACAATCTATCAATCAATCCATCAATCATAGCAGGAGGGACGGCTTTCAGGAGAAGTAGATAACATGGCACTTCATCAATTATTTATTTAAGAATTTTAAATTTATTTTCCTTATCACGTACTACAAGTATGGTGGTTTTATGAGAAACGTTAGTTTATTACTTTCTCGCTACGCAGTTTTATTTGATTAGCTTTTTTTTACTTTCTCGCTTGAGTCATTAATGCTGCGCGAAAGAACGGCGAATTTTCGGCAGAAAAACTCTTATTGTAGGGCTCTTGCAACGAAAAAGTATGTTCGTTGAAAACTCTAATTTTCGAAAATTGCAAAAGTTACATATTTTTTCGGAGTCTTCTTACAACTAAAATATTAAGGAATAGAGATTTTTTTCTCTTAATGAAATTCGTTACTTAAAGATAGATTTTGAAATACGGTCATGCACAATTTTTGAAAATTTGAAAACTTTTCCAGTAATTTTGCGTGAAAATGCAGACGTGAAAGTACGTACTAGTTCTAGCACCACTAATTTAATAACTGAATTTGCTGACAAACAGATTTGAAAAAAAGTCGCAAAATTGCATACAATTGATTAATTGCTCGTTTAACTCCGAAATTGTCCATATTAACCCAGGCAGATTACTTGTGAAACCCGGAGACTTCCAGGTGAAAGAGGTGGCCACGGGGCGGCGGCAAGAGTCTGCGCGGCCACACCGCCCGGCCCGCGCGCCGCGACAGGTTTATGGATTCGCCGGTGGTCGCGCAGCGCGCGCTCCGGGGCGGACGAGGGCCCGCGTTGCGCGCGTGGGAGAAGGGAGCGTCGCCCGTGCGGCCTACGCGCGCCAACTAATGATTAACATCTTGATGCCGTTTCCCGCCCGCCCGCCCGCCCGCCGCCCGGCGCGCGCCGTCCTCGCCGCCGCCGCAATCGCTCTTCCCAGACGCACTCGCCGCCGCCGCCTAGCCGGCAGGGCTTCTTTCCGCACAGACCAGGGCTGCTCAAAACTGTTCCATCAACTAAAGACTCGACGGCGATGAATCCGAATCTGAAACCACAATTGGCAACCACCACCAGAATTTTTTTGGCAAAATCCACCGGTGAAATCATAAATTAAAAATTTCAGGTTTTTTCGATAAAAAAACTGGAGGGTGGTGGTGCAATTCTGCCTTCAGATTCGGATTCAGCGCGTCGACATTCGTAGGGAAACATGTAGTCAAATCTTTGGGTGACAACTTCTTTCCCTGACAACTTTTTGTGCGTCTGTGTAATTGAAAAGAATTCAAATAAAGTACAATCTGTCTGGTGGTATTGATCAATTTGTTGTTGTCGTTTTTATAGTTGTCTTATACGTAGGATCAGGCTTTCTCATGGCTCACTGTCTTTACTCATGCAGGCTCACTGTCTAAACACAGGATATGATAGTATTTTTGGGCGTTTTCGAATTTGGCACCAAACGCTCAGCAACTTTTTGACTCGAATGTTGTCCAGCGACTGACACAATGGTCGCGATCTTATTTATCCTTTATTTTTGCTGTCTCCATCTAGTTGGGCATCTGATTAGGCGCGCAATATTGCTGGTTGTAATGTTAATGGTGGGATGACTTTATTTCGCCGGTAATTTAACCAGGGTTATTATACCTATCACAAGGGTGTCTTATCACAACGAGGATATTCTGGTCTTTGAAAATACCAAGCCTTAGACGAATTTGAACCCAGGCCCTAGAACCGAGCCCTAGAACTCTGATTTATTAACAAATTAATAATAACCTAAGGATGTGTATGAACAGTTTGGAAAAAAATGCTTTTCAGTTAGATTTTTTTGTTCTTTTTTTTTTTTCCCCTCTTTCAGAAATAGAATTGACAAGGAACACCATTCTTGGTATTCGTAAAATGATGGGTGAGTATAACAAAATAACATCCCAAGTGCTGCAGCGCGTAATATTGTAGAGTGATCGATTAATGTCTTAATGATAGCAAATCAGTGAACAAGATGTATGTATTTTTGAATTAAAATACTAGTTTGTAGTGTATCAAGCAAAAAAACCGTTAAACATAGCAGAAGGTATATAACGTGTTAGATTGTTTAATGGGGGTGTTTATTTAACCTCAAATAATAGTAATACTCATTTAAAAAGAAAGTTACCAGAAATATATTATCACATTAAATAAAGTGCCAGGAACAGAGAAAATGTTTATGTTCACCTACGAATAATCACTACAGGTCCTCGTGTTCCAACTAAATGACACCTTTTTTAAAACAGTGAATATTTTTGGAACATCTACTTCCATTTCAAATGAGCTAATTTGGATTCCACAACCAAACCATGCATCTTGCAACAAACATCGTAATTAACCATCTTACATATAACCTTCCATTATTTTTGGAGTTAAATTCCTTTTTCACCAGTAAAAACTCTAATTCTGAAATCTCGCCTCCGTAGCCGTCAGCAGAGACATGTTATCGCGCGTTGCTCATTTCTAATGTAAATTATGCCTAATTGCCTGGAGTCAACATCCTCTTTCTCTTGACACTACGTCAGCAAGAGACGCTGTGCATGTGCTGGAAGCAATGCGGCAGTCATTGACATTGGCATTGTAATTTTCTCCAGCTCACGGACACTGAAAAACATACGTCTTGTCTACTCTCACTGGTTAAAATTTGCCATCCTCTTTGTACTTGCAAACATCTTGACTAGTGTAACTTGTTTACTTGAGCTTGACAAGGGAAAAGTGAAGGACTTTAAGGAATAACTGACTAACTGGCTGACCCCAGGGAAGAACAAGCTTGTGCAAGGGCGTGGTGAGTAAGGATGAAAGTAAAATATGGTTAAGAAAAAAGAAATGAAAGATAAATATAAATTGTCGAACATAAAAGGAGACACAGCAGGAATAAGGATTAAAGGGTTGCATTCGAAAGCTAAGGAAAATACTTTAGAGTTCTATATTTTTCAAAACATTGCAATGAATCAGAATAGAACGTTTTCTAAATCGATTTTCTTCTTAAACGGTAACAAAACAGAAATATTTTCTTGCAAAAAGTAACAGGGAAACCTATTACATCGTTTAATAATCTGTTTACATGTTACCAGCTCAAGAATGGTCACAAGTGCCATGGGCGTACTGACAGGTAATATCTTGAAAACGAATTTCAGTAACAACAATCCCCACCCAACGAACATCTCGAACTGTATATTTGGCCGATACAACAGTGTCGATGTATATCTATTGTACACATGATCTTAATATAAAAATAGAACTAATTTTTGTTTTTCATTATGAGACATATTTCTTGCCATTTTTGAGAGATTGACACAAATTTAACTGAGTAAAATATTTTAAATTATGAAAATTGAACAAAAGCAATAGAAAAATGGCATGCATAACATTAAACTAGCACATTCGAAGGTTTAAAATTCTACAGCAAATTTCAGATATTAAATTATTGTGGTGGCCATTGTTGCAGCACATTTTTGTAGAACTAATCGTCCGGTCGTCTCCACAAATGTCAATCCACTAGAATATCTTTCTAACATCGTGATCCTCGCAGACAGCACGTTACCTTTCGCACGAACAATTCAATTTTCTGACAAGATTTAATTTCTTTTTGAATCATCTAACTCCAACTTGACTGCTGAGATCCAGGAATTCCAAATAATCACTCACCCAGGAAATTCACCTGAGAAAGATATTACATTCCAACACGTCATGTCCCGTGCGTTAGCAAGCTCGCATATGGTACGTGTCCGACTCTGCTCGCCTGCTCGTTTACACTCCTATTCAGCTCCCGAAGAATCCAGAGGTCACGGGCAGGAACGGACCATTCAGGCGAGCTGCCATAGCGTCCGCGGGCTCTTCATTAATGTCGGGGGCGAAAGAGAAGCGGCTGTTTCGGTGGGGCCGCCCTTTTACATCTACACGATGCCCATTCAGGGAACGTCGTGTGGGCACCGCGTGATGGATCTCGAGCGACGCGCGCGGTTGGCCCGGGCGCCCGGCGTGCTGGGCGGCGCGCGCGTCGCAACACGATGCTGCTCTCGACTAGACTCCCTGGATACAGAGAGTAGCGCATTCCATTGTTTCAACTATACCGCCATTTTATATCCAGTTGTCAGGAGAATTGAAACTGAATGATATTTTGTTAGTTTGAGAACTATGAATCTATCCAAAACCATTATTAATATTCTTGAAAATCTCCATAATGTCACCAATTGTAATAATTTCTCTTCAGCTTCTGATTGCTGCCTAGCGGGGTTAACGGGTTAAAGGACTTTAAATGGCAGCGGTTGCGCTACTCTCTGTATCTAGGGACTCTTGCTGCATTTAGAGTACCAAGATACAGAGAGTAGCACATTCCATTGTTCCATCGTTCCCGACATTTTATATCCAGTTGTCAGGAGAATTACAACTGGTGATAACCACGAATCTATCCCAAATCAGTATTAATAATCTTAAACATCTCCACAATGTCACCAATTGTTATAATTTTCCTTTAACTTCTGAATGCTGCCTCGGGGAGCTATCGGGTGAAGAGGATATTACATGGCGGCGGTTGCGCTACTCTCTGTATCTAGGGACTCTACGCTCGACCGGTGAAACGCGCGCAGTCGGACGGTGTTCCTCACGTACAAGGCTAACCGGCGCCGGGGCAGGTGCCTCAGGGCATCAACTGATGTCATTGCAGTATCTCCGACGGGGAGGACCTAGGGTTCGAGTCCCGACGGTGGGAGGATTTTCGACACTATACATGGGTTTTTATTTCTTGGCGCGTGGGAGCGTGTCATCAAGATGGAATATCTCACGGTATTTCGCGTCGGTTATGCCACTAGGAGTCGCATGATCGCCAGCACTGCTTCCATACAGTCGCAATCACGCGGCACAATCGAGAACGACACGAAATACTGTGAGATATTTCATCGTGATGACACGTCCCCACGCGCCACGAAATAAAAACCCAAGTATAGCCAGATAACTAGGTCGCGTTCTGGAGGAGAATTCTAGCGGCCCGCTGATCTAATCGGTAGTTTTCCGTGGTTTCTCCGATCAACACGAGGCGAATGTCGGGAGCAGTACCCTACCAAACGGGCCACGGACCGTGCGCCATTTTTCCTTCGCATTCCTTTGTCCTGTCCTTCACACACACACTTACATAAACTATACTACCATACATGTCAAGAGACCGATCGGGACCTTGTCCCGGTTGGGGATACGTCGGGTTCCCCCGCTGGTGGGAGATACCTAGTTGGGGAAACCCCTGCCAGCTGACGGGAGGTCGGCGCCGGATTTCGCCATCCAGTGGGACAAGATCACCGCCACCTCCTGAACAGAGATATGCTCTACACCTACGAGACTAATTACCTTAGCAGTTCACGTGCCTGGAGTCACTAGTAATGAATTAATCAATCAGCCGACCGGCTGCGATAGTCCAGAATCAGCGCCATTGCATCTGCGGCATCGTTGAGCGGGACGTTCTCGGATTTGAGTTGCGGCAGATTTTCGACACGAGATACATAGTTGAGTCAACTTCAACCACTGTCATGAGAAGTTTAGCGGCGAACTGCTTCGATCGGTAGTTTTTCTTGATTTTTTCGATCAAGACAAGGCGAATGCCGGAGCTTAACCCTAACAAATGAGGCAAGGTCTGCGCACGCTCTTTCCGTACTCTCCCCTTACTAACATACACATGCAATGCACTCTACACATATTTGGAGCCCAGTAGGGAACTTTCAACTTGCGACGGCTGGGGAGGTACCGCGCTGGGGGATATACCTAGGGGGGAAAACATCCGCAAACGGACGAGTAGACCGTTTCTCACCGTCCTCGCCACCGGATCTCACGTTGAAGTGTGGGTGGAGCGCCGTCACCTTCTGCGATACACGGGACATATTTATGCTATTATTATTACTGACATAACTAATGAGCTTAGTAGTTGATGTGCCGAGAAACAATAAATACTCACTCGTTCACAAGACCAACAGATGATTTCAAATGTCTTCGCTTGAAAATTTCATATGTGTGAATAATGATTGTACAGTTGAGACGTTTCAATAGTGTAGACAAATTTGACAGGAATGAGCGTATTTCAATAGAATTTTCTTACTACTTTTTCAGGAAATTTACAATATTAAATTATATCGTCCATATTGTAATCGGACGGTGGCGATCATTTCCAGTGAAAGCAGGTTGGCAGTTCATTTAGTCCGATTAATACAAATTTTATGCAATTTTTCAACACCCTATAAAGAATGTCAGTGTTACTTTGGTTTAGGTTGAAGAGGCACAGTGCATAATCGTAAGGTGTGCGATCGTTTGACAATCAGATGCTGTTCCTCAACTAAAAGACGCGCTGATTATTTTAAAAGACTAAAATTGTCTATAATTTCTGAAGAATGGAGGGAAAGGAAGGCAGAAGCCAGTGACATTTTGCTGTGAATTCAGAAGGATATACAAAGGTATAAATATGGAGATAAAGTAGCGATAATACTATGGTTCTCAGTTGAAGCTCGGGGTCAAGTAGATGATTTTAAAATTGTAGGTATACGCTCAAGAATGGACAGATGACATTTTATTATACATTCAGCAGGGAATGCACAGTTGTAAAGATAGTCACAGGGGAAGCGAGGTTTTTCATCCATAATGTGCGGTGAGCAAGAAATTCGACTCCTCTTCACTTGAAAATGTCCATCATCCGCCAACAAAATGCAGTGATACGTCATTCAATGACACCTTTATTCAGTAGTTCATGAAAAATGCAGTGGTACAAATTTATTAAAATGTAGGAAGAAACAATTCCACCTGCTTGTAAAAACGTTTAAGTGAATACCGCGACAAATATGTAATCAGATATCAGTGAAATCGGATTTTGACAAGTCGAGATCCCAAAGAGAGTTTTCAGAACATGTTAATTGGTTTTTCAAAGAAACTCCTACTCATCATTTGTAGCATATGTTGTAGTTCATGAGGAATTTCAAAAATTTCTGGAGAATTGTCCGTTCTACCTCGTCTGTACGACAGTGTCAACTCTCTATACCCCTTACAATAAACTTATCAACATTTACTTTAATCATAAAATTAACATAATGTTCAATATTGCCATTAGCATGTAGACAACCACTACCGATTGCTACCATCTTCCTTCAGCCCGACCATCCCCATCGCTGTCATCGCCATCATCGTTGCTATCATCGCATCACCTTCACCATCATCACCACCACTACTAACAACAATAACAACAACATCCAGAAGTAAACAATAACCAATCGGACCCAGACAAAGCAGCGACAGCGCTCACCGACCCGCCCTCGTCTTTAACTTTCACTCCGCTCGCCATATTTAAGACAGTCGTAAATACATTAATTACCGTATTGTTAGGACGCCGGCGAAATGCAGGCGCTAGAGTGATTAAAGCGGGCCAGACACGGCCGGGACCACCCCGGAGGTCTCTGCAGGACGTTTCGTGAAATACACCGCGGCACGCCACACGGGACTCCCCTCCCCTCTTTCCAACAGCGCGGCTCAGCGGCGCTCCAAACGGACTCTTCGAGAATTCGTTGGTACTTCCTAACTTACCTCCCGAGTAGGTGTATTGAAAGCGAACCCACGCCAACCCATAAAATACGAATTTAAGTCGAGCGCGCACGCATATGTTGAACACGATATGCGCTCCGTTTTTACGAGCCCGCGGACGGGCGCGCGCGTTAAGATTTATACCCGGCGGGATCGCCCCGTGATACGTTAGCGCGCGCGGATAGGCTGAATAATGGCTGGCGCGCGGGGTAAACACTTTTAAATTAATTGTGGGCATTAGTACTCCGCGAGGTCATTAGCCAGCGAGGAGCACAAGGGGAGATGGACTGATGAACCTGAAGGCGGACGAAATGAGGTGGGATGTGCCTGAGGGAGGTGAACACTGAGATGTTCGCTGAGTATTATTCCTTGCACGTTGTGTTGTAACGTGTTTTAAGCACCATTACTGAGTAATGGTGATGAACTGTGTACTCAAGTTCACCTGGCTGAACTTGGGACGTGAATGTTAATAGATGTGTTAAATAATCTCAGCATGGTGTGAATTCTATACGGTAGATTAAAATAATTATTTTTTTTGGAAATTCGCGAGTTAATATCATTCTGGGTCACACTATTGTTGAGGAAAATTATTGCATATTTCTAAAAAAAATCAACCTCGCGTGAATGAATATGTGCGTGTGAATATCAAGCAGGGTATCTAGAGAACTTAGCAACTGTACTTGCGGTTCCTTGAAGAAAACGGATATCAGTTAAACAATAAAAGGAATAAATATGTAGAGATCAATAAAACTGAGTGAATTAATGGCGTATTCATGCTGTTAACGACGCAACTAAAACTATACATATTCCAAAAAATATTGCTTACCAATCTGTACTAAATCCAAATGTCATTGCAATGCTACTTGTCACATTAAGCGGCACATGCCTCAGCCCCATCTACGCAAATTCGTAAGTCGCTCGTCTAGACAACATAGCGGAGTATGATCGGAGAGAATATTCTACTGAACTTGGCGTAAGATATGTATTCTTGATATCCTAGATATTGCACGACATGCAAAATCAATTTGCCTTACAAGTGATAAAAAGAATCAAAAGAATCTCCAGGATGGGCAATACCCGTCCAGCACATTGACAAGTTGCAACCCCTGCGTCTTCACAGACAGCTGCGCGTGCTAGACACCGGTATTTCCAGGGCAGCGGTACGCGAATCTAGATCCCTGAACAGTTATCGAGCATGGCGCATATTCCGCTTGTCGTGGAATTTGCATCGATGTTTGCCGAAGCACGTTCCGATGTGCACAGACAACAGCCGCCGCCGCCGTCGTCGCCACCTTCTCCGCATCTGAGCCACCACCGTCACCATCGCCATCGCAAAAGCCGCTTCCGTCATCTCCGTCACGTCCTTCTTGGCCGATGTCGGCATCCCTACCGCTTCTGCCCCCGACACCGTCACCACCACCGCTTCAGAGAACCGTCAACGCCGAAGATTCCTACAATGTCGCAAATATCAGAGATATCTTCACATCCATCGTCACAGTCACGGCCGCAGCCACCCCCACAGCCACCACCACAGCCATTGTCACAGCAATCGTCAGAGTCACCGGCAGAGCCACCGTCACAGGCACCGTTTCAGCCACCGTCCCAGCCGCCATTACAACCACCGCCACCGTCACAGCCACCGTCATAGTCACCGTCACAACCAACATAATAACCACCGACACAACCATCGTCAAAGCCACCGTCAAGAGCCACCGTCAAAGTCACCGTCAAAGTCACCGTTAGAGCCAACGTTAGAGCCACCGTCATAGTCACCGTCACTGGCACCGTTATAGCCACAGTCACAGCCAACGTCAGTGACACCGTTACAGTCTCTGTCACAGTTACTGTTACAGTCCTCGCCACCTCTACCTCTACCTCCACCTCCACCACCGCCTATCGCGGCCGCTGCCATCGTCGCCACACCACCATCCCGTCTATCACCATCGCTGTCGCATTCCGAACGCTTAGGCTGGCTTAATGTCACGCTGCACTTCGATTGTGCCTTGCGGGACCTCTTCTGCGAGAGCGATGGCAAGCGTCCCAAGTAGCGTATGCAAGTATGTCACATGTACCGGTTGTAAAATGGAAACTATATAAGGGTAGATGCTTAGTAGACCGAGAGGTCCTAGATTCGAGTCCCGACGGAAGCGAATAGCTAGGTAGGACGTTGCGACCGACTTTCGAGAATTCTAGGTGGAGCAGGCGCTATTTTGGTTTAGCAATTTTTGTGATTCCGCGTATTATTTTCATGTGGGTTAGGGTTCATGTGGATTTCTAATGAAATAGGTCAATGACTGCACCTCATTCTTCAAATTCCATTATGTACCCTCTACAAAGTTAAGGGCCATGAGCTCCAACGCTTATATCGCTGATTCCTCTTGATCCTTAAACACATCGGGAGAATTGAGAGTTCGGCATATCAGACTCAAATCAGACCTGGGCTCTTACGTCGTGACCGAGAGAGGGGGGAAAAGAGAGGGAGAGAGAGGGAAAGAGGGAGAGGGAGAGGGAGAGAGAAGGGGAGAGAGGGAGAGAGAGGGAGAGAGAAGGAGAGAGAAGGAGAGAGGGGGAGAGGGAGAGAGCGATATAAAGAAGAGAGTGACATAAAAAGGAAGATTTTATTACTTTTCTGTCTTTCGTGTAATAACTTAACTCTGGATATTTTTATGTGTAGACAAATAAGATGTATATTATTATTGAAGTATTATATTTTATTTATTACTAAATATTACTGCAAATTAATGTATTTTACTGTTCATTTTAAAATGTATCAATCAAATCTTCAGTTAAATAAAATATTTTCACATATTATTTACCATTAAAATAATTGTTAGATGAATTTGAATTCTAACAGGCTTTTGATATTAAAAAAATCTTATTCAACTACAACTAGAGGCATTATGTTTCCATTTCGTGTTGGTATGAATCTTTACTTTAAAGTTTGCAATATAGCACTGTTGAACGTATTAAATTTTCACAGAATTCCTTATGATAAACTTCGAACATCGAAATTATATTAGTAACTTTATCACTAAGAAATTATGATGCAACCATTTTTATTTCCAATGTATATTCGTCACATTACGTAGACATTTTCTAGCTGGGAGATCTGGCTGTATTTTCCTAACAATTTGAAAAGTTTAATTATACAAAATTCACTAGCTAAGATTTTATTTTTACGTATACGAAACTGAAATTGAATTTGGAATTGGAATTGACGCTTACAAGAAGTCACAGCAATGTTCAGGACATTAGTTTAAGTCATTAATATGATAGGTACAGTTACTCAGCAGAACAAATTTAAAACGTTTATGGAACACAAAAAATAAATAAACAAAACTTATCCGATGCCCTCATTTCAGTTTTTTATTAGCGAGGCTACGAATTATGAGACATTCTGAATACATGAAATCCACCTCATTTACACCCAACAAACATTATTGACCGTGACCATGACGAAAAGGCGTTGAACCAGATTTCTCCCGTCCGAATATGGCGTCTCCAAGACCGTTTCTGTCAGGTGCTCTCCGGTTCCCCGTGCGCACCTTACTTCCTCTCGCAGCCCACACAGTGCTCTTCAAGACACGGGCCGCCGTGTCCTGCTCGAGCGTGACGGACGCAGCGATAAATACTGCACGAAAAGAAATATATTCGTTTGTCGGGTTCTTTAATTACTCTCGTCTGGCCGTATATTACTACATTAAAAGCTTTTGAAGGATTTAAACGAATTACAAGCATGATGTTGAAATTGCGCAGCAATATTAAATGAAAATGTGTAGATCAACGAGCTAAAACATTAAATGAGAAGAAGGAATATCGCGAGTACAGTTAATAACTTCACGTAATTTTTATTTAATTACAAACCAATCAATGATTATCTGTATGATAGATTTTTTGGTATGTCAGTAGTATCCTCAGGATATTTCAAAACAATCTAACCACTCATATATTTTCGAACAATTATTTTATTTCAATACACCAAAAATGCAGGTTTCGCGGTGCAATGTGGTAAGGCTCGTTTTGAGTCCATTCAGTTGTTTTTACTTCACTCTTTTCCAGTTTGTGACTTAATTGTCACTCATGACTTATGTGCTTTTTTCCTTTCTTTGCCTCGGGTAAGAAAGTGCCCTTTTTTACATAGTTGTATATTATTTGTGTTGTTATTGTATTCACACATTTCTTGTTTTTTGGATATTGTATTTGCACATTTTAATGCTAATATTAAATATTGTTTTGTTTTTGCATTTTGATTTCCCATTTCATATTCCCATTTCAAAAGTTTTTATGAATAAAGAAACATGCTTAATCGTTATAACTGATTGATTTTAGACCACCTGATTGTGACGCGAAACATTGTTTTTTTAGTGTATTGAATATATAGAACTAAATCTGTTTTAAAATACACAAGTGGTTTGATTGTCTTTAAATATCCTGAGGATACCACTGTCTTACAGAACTATTTCACGTCATTTAATTTTAAAACTCTAATAATTTCTAAAACGTTTTAATTGACTGTTATTTCGAAATCTTACTATTTTAATGTATTCTATAAACTCCTTACAACTGATGATTATTAGTATTTGATTAGTCCACATTAACAGTGCAATTTGAAATTTTAAACAAAAAATATTGATTTCATGCTTGATTAACTTTTTCGGTTCATGTCCAACTTAATGCATGTACTATTTGAAATTAAACGTAAAGAAGATGTTTGGAAGAAGTAAACGTAAAAAGAAACGAAAAATGTAAGCCAAATGTGCGTACATGGTTCTAATTGTGGAAGAGTAATAGGTTGTTTTTATAGCTGTTCAGTGTATACTGACATATACAATGAATCATTTGTAACAATACACGATATTAAATTGTTTATTTTCGAGGAAAACAACACAACACTATTCTGCTTGGATGTTCCAGACGAAGGGAAGGAAGAACGTGCAGCACAAAGACTTCCTTCCATCTTTGCTATGTTGTTCCTGGTGATGCACCGACTGGCTTCGCCAAAAATGGTGCCGCCAGCATGAATAGCTGTCCGCCCCCACTATGGATGCCATCTCCACTGCTGTCCCCTTCTCCCTCCATCACCGATGCCTTCACCGCCACCCCAAACGCCACCGCTCACTCCGACTCCCAACTCACCCCGACTCCCATCTGTCTCTCACCACGTCTCCCATTGCCTCTCATCTCGAGTCAACTTCTCTCATCCCAACTCCCTCCGTCTTTCACCCCGACTCCCACCGTCTCTCACTCATACTCCCACCGTCTCTCACCCCGACTCCCACCGTCTCTCACCCCGACTCCCACCGTCTCTCACCCGACTCCCACCGTCTCTCACCCCGACTCCCACCGTCTCTCACCACGACTCCCACCGTCTCTCACCCCGACTCCCACCGTCTCTCACCCCGACTCCCACCGTCTCTCACCCCGACTCCCACCGTCTCTCACCCCGACTCCCACCGTCTCTCACCCCAACTCCCTCCGTCTTTCACCCCGACTTCCTCCCACTCTCACCCCAATTCCCACCGTCTCTCACCCCGACTCCCATCCATCTCTCACCCCGACTCCCACAGCCTCTCACCTTGACTCACCGTCTCTCATCCGAACTCCCTCCGTCTCTCACCACCCGACTCCCTCCGTCTCTCACTCATACTCCCACCGTATCTCACCCACGCCTCGCATCGTCCTAGCTGACTTCTCCCGACCCCTAGCTCCCACCGGGTCTGCTACCCCAACACCCGCACCGTCCGCCGCTGCCTCCCACCCGCCGCCGTCCCCGTTTCCCTTCAGTTCTCTCCTCTTTTCCCGGCCGCCCACGACTTCGCATCGCCCCCGCCCCCGCCCGCACCGCGCGCGCCGCCACGAGACCTCTCGCGCACCTTGCGGTCGCCCCCGCCTCTGCCTTTGCCTCAGCCGTTGACTTTTCAGCTCTTGCGGCCGCGGCCGCCTTCGCCCCCGCTGCCTCGCTTTCGCCCGCTGCTTCGCCTCCGCGGCACGCCACGGCGCGCCCGCCGCCGCTCTTTTTGAAGTCGGCGCCGCCCTCGCGGCGCACCCACGCCCACGCCAGCGCCTCTCAGACCGCTCCCCGTCCACCACCACTCGTACTGGAAGAACATTTTTAGAATTAAAAACTAACTGTTAATATTAAAAGAATTTAGTTGGTGTTGGTTCATATTTTTTCGTAATACAGTCGACTCCGGTTATAGTGAACTTTTGGGACTAAAATGTTTGGTTCACTATATCCGATGATGTCAAAATGAAATAGAATTTCTCCAGAACGATTGATTTTATTAACACAGAAATACAGCAAAACACATTAAGAGAGCGATCGGAAATTTCATTATCTTCATTTGTCCTTAAAAATACATTATTTTCTAGTTTTTGCTTCGTACTTTTCAATTTTGCTATATATTTCTCCACAGATCGTGTTCTCTCCATGCTTGAGTCCGCATTGTTCTGTGAGTCTAAATATCGTAATGCAGTCTTGATACCCTACAATACATCTTGCACTGAGACTGAGTGGCATGACGGGGTTAGTTTTTTCAAGCTACCTATTTGAATTTGGGGCACTGAGGCGAAATATCCTTTTCCAGGAGAGAATTAATTTCCAGGTCGTCCACTGTACAACCACTGTAGTTCCTATGTTCACTCTAGCCGAGGCTCAGGTTCACTATATCCGGATCTTCTTATGCTTCTTTGTAATGTAGGTGAAACGGGACCAGTGACTCAAGTTCACTATAACCGAGGGTTCACTGTATCCGAGTTCACTATAACCGGAGTCGACTGTACTGTTCTAACATCCTCGCGTTCTAGTGCCTTGCGAGCGGTTACTTAATAAACTTCTAAATAAAGGAATTGATACAATAGTAATCACTTGGATCGAATCTTTCCTTCGCGGTAGCTCTTAAAGAATTAAGATAGACGATTATGTTTCTGATGAAATTAAAGTGACATTAGGCGTTGCGCAAGGAAGCATGCTAGGCCCCCTTCTATTTCTAGCATACGTTAATGATATTTCCAATTCTATTAATTCAACGATTAGTCTCTTCGCAGATGACTGCATACTATACCGACGAATACAAGAGAGATTATACACGAGACAGCAGATTTTGCAGAAGAATCTCGATAAAATTATCAAATGGGCGGAAGAAAATAAAATGAAAATTAAATTTATTTCTTATTTATGTATTTTTGTCTTATAAAAAATTGCGAACATATACGAACATTATTGAACGACACATGGCAGATAATACAACTGACGTAGTTATAAATTTCGGCTATGCAACTCGATTTTCACACATCAACCCTGTCTGTTTGCTGTTTATCGCTCAAATGACATTGATATTTATTGTAACGATATTTATTGTAACGATATTTATTCAATTTTTGTTGTTGTAAAACTCAATCACAAAAGAAACAAATATTCGTAATTCTATTAGCATATTTCTTACAACAACTCCATTGCAATTACTGGAATCCATTGCAAATAGTCTACTTTTGTGTTTCTTCTCTTTGTTTAATTCACGACACTAACGGGATATATTTTTTTTAATATTTCCCCTCCACAGTACCCCTAAGAAGGCGGTTATTTATTTTATTAAGTAGAATACAGTGCCCTGCTGCCTTGCGGCTTAAGCAGTTTAGAGGGAGGGCTTTGCTTAAAAATGAAACTAAGAATAACTAAAACTAACTTAACTTTTAGCTTAAATCTATTTTTTTAGTTTAGTTATAGTAGCACTGTGGCATACTAAACTCTATTTTTCTTAATCCTAATATTTAGTTTTGGTTTTCTCTAGGTATTTTTTTCTTTTTCTTTGTTTTCATTCACGCATAATTCATTCCTGTTTTCACTATATACATAATTATTCATTGTACTCATTCACACCCAGTGCGCTGCACTGACGGGATATTAGAGTCGGAGTATCTGAAAGATACAACTGGATGTTGCGTAGATGTAAGGTGAACTTTTTCCGCCGCGTCATTTGGCCTATACCCACCGGGGCACTTAAATTTTAAGGATTCCTATTTAATGTCTATTTTTTAAATGAAATATGTATTTAATTTGCAGGGAACAGTCTAATGAGAAGGAATTTTCAACTTTTTCACAAGCTTCACTCTGCGAATCTGCTTTCTAGGCAATTTTCCTCTTTCGCCAATCACTGCCATTCATTCCTTCCTTCACACCGACTTCCATTTCTGCATCTCTCTGCTTAGGCGCCTTGTGCCCACCCCGTTCGCAACACAGCCACCGCCCCGCCCCGTCCCCGCCCCGGCCGCCCACATTCCGTGTGGCGGCGTGTCGTTGCAAACACGAGAGGGAGAACCTGAAGTGACATCGCGGTCGACCCGTTGACACAATATCGCGACCGGAGAGAGCGGGCAGCCTAAGACGCGGTGATGCAGATTTCACGCGCGCTGAGATCCCTGATTTCTTCAAGTTTCGGAGAACAGACGACATACAATATGGACTTCAAAGACGAACCTAGCGGAAATTGTATTCAATGAAGTACTTCGATAGAATCTTTTTGAAAATCCAAGTTTTGAAAGACATAAAGGCAAGCAGTACAGCTTGAGTCGAAACGTAAATGTTTAAAATAAATATAAAAACGTTTTCTACCACAAGGAAATTATTAGCAACATAGAGAGGCTGTAAAGAGGCAAAAAAGAAGATTGTTCCACAATGTTAAGCAAAAAGCAATTTCCAATGATTTAATTAAAGCTCATGTATATGAATAAAAACTGTTATTATGTAAGGAATTCAGACAAAACTATTTATACAAAACTGAAATTATTAATTGCCCCCTAAAACGAAATCTATTGTTCTTTAATGATACTTGAATATTGATAAATTAGAATACCTTTTGCTTGCAAATACGCTTTACTAACGCATGTTTATTTCTCATTGTGTTTTAACAATTTGAAACACTCTTTTCATTTTCATATCATGACCCCCTTCTATACACATTGAGATTATGCCGTTACAATACTTTACTGGGCATGGTATAAGGAGGGCATTGCCAGTACTGCAACGGTAAACAATGATAACATTTTTAGTAAAGCACAGGAAAATAAAATGAATACTTTCTTCCTAAGCTTGGCGTACAAATTAAAAACCAGTATTATCAAGAGAGTGTAGTCGACGGACACCATTCTTCGCATGGAAATAAGCCGCGCCTTGCGAGTACAGCGTCACGAGGCACTATCGGCTTCACTGACACGCCGTCACCGTCTACGTATCCACCGCCGCCGCCATTTCTGCCACCGACGCTGCAACTACCAAACCAGCCAACACCATCACCACTAACACGGATACTCCCTGCGTGTCCACTGTCACTGTCACCACCTCCACCACCGTCTCCGCCACCGCCAGCATTACACTCTCATAACCACTATCACCAAATCGGTACATCACAATCACAATTATCACCATCGTCGCCTTCGCCATCTTCACCATCACCATCGCCGCCACTGTTGCCTTTACCATCATTTTCATAATCACCACCACTGTCACCGTCGTTTTCTCCACCTTCAATATCGCCACTACCGCCTCCACCACTATCACTTTAGCTGTACCACCACCGCCATCGCTGTCTCCGCTTTTGGAACGAAACAATTTCCGCCCGCTGCGATATGCACCCACGCAGAAGGCCGCCTAGGCCCCTCCCTCCCCCGCCACTCTCCAACGCACTGGTGAACGTCGCCTCATCAGCAATCTTTCAGGGGTCATTGTCCCAGCGCACACTATGCTTCGCAAGTTAGGTAACTCTTCAATAAGTAATGAAGGTTGGGCATCTAATAATATAATAATAGTAATTTACCTTCATGGTTTCAGCCGAGATCTTGAAGTAATTCATATTATAAATGAATAATTAGAGATAATCGGATCATAATGAATAAAGTTTAAATAGTGTACTTAACACATTTTACAACAAACCCCACATTAAACCATAGACAAAATGGCTCCTCCATTTAATATGTATAAAGAAGTATGCTACCCTCAATCTACGCATATTTTTTGACCACGTTGAGTATTATCCTCACTAAAATTAATAATTTATATATATTTTTAAAATACATCGTATTATTTTTTTAAAAATTGACTAATTAACAGTTATACCTACGAGAAGAACCGGCCAGTATAGCCGAGATTGCTAAGCCTGAAGGATCATAGCTGCATCGGCTCGAAGGGTCGTGGGTTCGAATCTCGCCTCGGGTATGTCATTTGTCTGTGTTCGTGTTGTCCTTACGTGTTCTTCCTACACTTCCCCCTACCGTTACAAGCAATCACAGTGGTCGCCAGACGAAAAAGGTTGTTAAAAAGCAACTTTTTAAAAAATGCTCAAATGATCCAAGGTACTCTCAAAAAAGCAATCATCGAAGAGACTAAATTGTGGTTTCTAGTAGGTGAAGTGATAAATGCAATGACGCACGTTTTTTGTGAATGCAATTTCATGACGAAGGAGAGAGTAGAGTTTATTCAGAGTTAAAAGACAACAGTACATTATTCATCTCTTGATAAATACTATTATAAATCGTTAATTTTTTGTTCATGGAATGTACGCAAACGCCAAATCTGCAATTGATGAGATTGTACACGTTTACACTCCCAATAATCGATTTTATATTTACCAGTTGAACTTTCTTTTCTTTCGAGAAGGTTATTACTCAAACATCAGAAAACGTTCTTTTTCTTTGAGAATGAAACCTCAAGATTTAAAACGTACAGAGAAGAAATTTATTTTAGTTTTTTTATTAATTTATTTTGTCTTCACACTTATTTGTGCGGCATCCACACGTTTAGCATCAATTTACTACATGTTACTACGGATAGTCGAAATAACAATATGTGGTAGGTATACTATTACAGTCGCACACATTTGCATTTATAAACTCGTTCGTAGTTCATTGATTGGATAAATGCGCAGCCTCGTGCAGTTTGAAGTAACATGAACATCAGCAGACGATGAGTAAAGCGAAGCTTCGAAGCAGCAACGCCGCCGCTGCAGAGCGCATGACATACGTCTCGAACCCGACTCCGCGCCGCGCCGCGGCACGACGAAGTTTCACGCTATTTGCCGGGCAGCCATTAGCAGAGACTTACGGCACGTTCGGCCGCGAAGAGAATGTGTCTTCCCGGAGCCGAGTCGTTGCTAATGGTCATATTGGTACATTATAGGTATTTTTCAGCAATCGTGACACTTTTAGCACGCGCGGTTTTCATATTTTCCCCGCGGCTGTAAACCAGTCAGGGTACAACTGTTTGCAAAGTGTTATACTCGGCGGTAATGTGAGAAACACTGCAGGTGTTCCTTAGTCTGGACATAAGTTCTCGGAGAAGCAGAGATCACGCGCCAGGTAGGTCGTGCTCTTCCTCGTGTTTATTGTGGTTTCGATTTGATTGATTAGTGATTTAGGGCGCTTCAACTGCTAGGGTCAGTAGTGCCGTAAGTGTAGTGCAAGCTTCCTCGTCGTGAGGTGATGGTGACTTCCCCCTCTGGCTGATGAGATTCGCTGATATCGGCTAGAGGGGTTTTCTTCAATCAGGTATCTCCCACCAACGGGCCACCGTCCCAGCCGGGACAAGCTCTAAGCTTCTGACTGGTCTCCCGACATGTGTGGTAGAGTAGTGCATGTAAATGTGTGTAAGTAATAGGTGAGGACAGGAAAAAGAAGAGGAAGGAAACATCGCGCGCGGCCCGTGGCCCGTTTGTTAGAATACTTCCCCGGTATTCCCCTGGTATTGGACGGAGAAACCGCTGATAACCCCGGAGAACCGATCAGAGCAGCTGGTCACTACGATTCTCCTCCAGATAGCGACTGAACTCGTCCTAGCTTTCTAGTTAGTGTCGAAAATCTCCCACCATCGGGACTCCAATCTAGGACCTGCCGGTCAGAGGCACTGCAGTATCATCAGTTGATGCACTAATCCATCTCTCTCGATTTGTGGTTTCGAGGCTGTTTTAGATGGGTATTTTCGCAGCGAACCATTTTCGCAGGTGAGAAATATCCCATGAGAATTTTTTAAGTATATTTTAAAATATGAGCAGTAATCATGTGAAAATAATTATTTTACTTTAGAAATATTCACTATAAATTAATTAAAATGACAGCATATATTTCTGGGAAACCCGCTTTCCTCAAAGCTTAGTTGAGAAAGAATTAACATGCTAAGAGCATACTTTACATTCAATAAGTAATTTTTCGTTATCTTGAATATCGAAGAGAAAAAGATGCAGGTATGTACGTGAACATTTTTAAACAATGGTTAACAATGATAACTACTAATAATATATTTTAATCTCACTTATCATACATTTTTTGGCAGACCATTTAAATCTTCTTCATTAAAATATTATTATACATTAAAAACCAAAGTGTAATGAAGACACTTTCTTTCACGCGTAATGGAAAGTCATTTATAAGAATCTGCCGATGAATCAACAATTAATACCGTAGAAAGCGTACTTGTGGTTAAAAATTATTTATGGAGGGAGCTGTTGTCAGGTCACGTGGTATCTGGGAGAGGTTTTCTGGATTCTCGGGTAGGATGGAAGACTTTTCATGCAACAGATAGTGAATTTGGAGCAGAGGCACTGTCCCAGCCGGATGATGAGGCACTGTCCCAGTCATGTGGATAGTCTGCAGAAAAAAGCTCAGTCAAGTACATGAATGAACTTATATTGTAAAGATGCTGCAGTCTTTGTCGATTTGTGAATTGCGAGCAAAGCTGGGTGCTGAGGAATCAGTTTTGGAATGTTTGAAAGTGACAGAGGTGGTAGGGAGACGTTGTGGGCCAAATTGGGGAAGAGTATATACGAGTTGTCCAGATGATGTTTTTGTACATGATAAAGAATTCTCTTAGTTTTAATGGGGATACTCCACTTTTACTTGCTTTGCATGCAACAGATGATCCTTGTGAATTCAATTCCGAGTGAAAGAGAAAATTTCTTCGACATCTAGAAAAGGCGAGCAAATGAGGTAGAGAAAACAATATTAATTGATATTTGACTAGTACGGAGACAGGAGATTGTGTTAAATTTACAATAACGTTAATCATTATTATTATTATTATTATTATTATTTCCTCAAAATTCATGTCATTCCACTAAAAAAACAATGAAGTTCTTCTATTGATTTCTGAACTGAAACCGAGGTTTTTTTGCAGCCAACTTTTCAGTCGCAGTAAAACGGTGAAATTCATGGTAAAACCCGATACTTTTTTTTCTCCAAGCAGATTTAAATCCTGAATTAGAGAAATCGTTAAATTTAATTTCATATTAAGAGTTACGAAGATTTTTCAAGAGAAAAGACGTTTTCGAATTATCGAGGATTAAATGAATGAGATTCTGTTGCTCTTGCGATAGACTCTCTTTGCGTCTGTTTCAAACAATCAATTTTGTACACGTAAATATATTCTGCGTTCGTAACGTCTAATTCGTTAAGCCCATGCTTAAATTCTCTTTTAGCTTCTCAACTACCATTGTCTTGCTTGTGTCATTTTCAATTTGGTATTTTTGTTCAACATTCAATATTTTTCGTGAATTTTAGAAGTGTTCGTTGATTTAGAAGATGTCTCAGCTAAGAGTGACATTTCACGCCGAGTGTCGGCTATCCGTTTCATAATTTTCTTCGTCCATGAGGGTACAGGGCTGTTTACTCTGTTTCGCTGAGGGCTGTCGGTGTTCTTGGCTGGCCCCAACATTATCTGAGATACCAGATATCCAGTTGCATACACGATGTGATTGATTTCAGTAATATCTAGATCTCTACCTGGGGTCTGTACCCCCTCTTTTAAGACAGAATTCGCTGTCTCTATCACACTTTTAGCTTTGGCATTTTCGTATATTCTGCTCAACGGCGCACGAGATTCAAATGGAAGTTGACTAACTCTTTCTATCTCTCGTCGAAGGAGATTTCACATCAAGTCCTTATCGTGAATTCATTTCCAGATGAATATTTACCACTGATATGTGTTTCATTGGAAAGAGATGAACGTTCAAAGGGATTACCGTTTTCAAGTTATACACGTTCGTCATGTGGATAGTTCGAGCGAAGAACATACTCCGCATTTCTCAGAATGTCAGCAAGTTGTTCTGCTGTGAATTTCCCACTGCTGAGTATGTATCATCGTTGACTGGCAAGCTTCTTTTTAAGTCTAGGATAGATCTCGTATCTGGGTTCCGCTTCTCCATACCTTGAAAACTTCTATTTCCGGGCCCCCGTTTTTCGCTTTTGTATAGTAGAAGCATCACATCACCTTCTTCAATCCAATCCATATACATCTCTGACGATGGCGTCGAACTACTGCCGACTCTGGTTCCCTGGGACTAACATCAGTGGAATGGCCTGATGTCGACAAGGTGACATTAGTTCGGTTTCTGAACAGGTATGGGACATTGGTGGAACAAGGCACGTTAAGATTCATTACATTTCTTGTTCTATCCATTTTGCTCATTGGTTTGAAGTGATGATTCGCAGGTGGCAAGTTCGGGTTCACAGATCACACTTAATCCTTGGGTTATTTCCTGCCATCCGTTACTGCGACCCACAGTGGCCTCGGGAAATCCCCCCGCAGGGCCCAGCAAGGGGTCCCTCCAATCGCCAGCCGGCATTACTAAACTCTACAGGGTTTTCACTGACTGCTTAATGCAGCCCCCTTCGCTGGCTAATGCAATGTTCGGGCCTCCACTCTAATCAGTGGCCTGGTGTGACGGCCCAGTTTCTCTCCTGTACCCTCCATGGGCCGACAACAGGAAGTCTCAAGGTTCATGACTCTTCCCTATCTAGTAACTTTCCACTCTCCTCAAAATGGAGTACTTCTTCTGACACCTTCATCCTATTCAGCAAAGGAGGCCCTACAGGTAGCAAGGCTACCACTGATATAGCTCTCAGGCTCATGGGGGCACTCAAACTCCACCACCATCTGCAAGGTCATGTACTCGCTAAATGGAGTTGTTACTGTTATTATTATTATTATTATTATTATTATTATTATTATTATTATTATTATTATTATTATTATTATTCCTCTACATCACGACTAAAGATGTTATGAGTCGGCTGAATATAAAATCTACTCCAGGTTGCAACCAGCTACCTAAGGAGCAGATCCAGTGTTCGTCAGTGCCTCTACAATACTTTGCGCAAAACGTGGGCTGTTCCAAATAAAGCAATTTCTTATACCTCCCAGTCTTTTGAATTACCGGGGTGTTTAGACAAGTTCTTACTCAAATTTTGCGGAACAAATTCCAGAGCTCCGATAACTATCGGTACGACCTGTGTTTTTACGCCCCACATTCGGCTGATCTCGATTTCCAAACTCTTGTATTTAAGACGTTTCTCTGCCTCCTTGATAACGACGTTTTGATCGCATTATTTATATTACTATTATTATTACTATTATTATTATTATTTATCTAATTCACAACTAAAGATGTTATGAGTCGGTTGATTATACAGTCTACTCCGGGTTGCACACAGCTGCCTAACGAGTAGATCTAGGGACTATCGGTGCCTCTACAACACTGCGCAAATAATAACTGGGCTGTTCCAAATAAAGCAATTTCTTGCGCTTCCTAGTCAATTGAAGTCAGTTTTCATTAGCATAAGTTTTATTTAGTAATCGTTTGTACAAAATTACTACATAAAGTTTTAGAAAGATCGTAAAGACGCTTGTACACATGATCAAGGATGAATTAATTTTTTTTGCTCCACTCCTGATTTCAGTTGAACAAGCTCTTTGCAACAATTATTATTAAATAACTTGATCTTGAGAAACATTAATTTAATGATGTATAGGTATATATTTATGGCTTCTGCTTTAAATTTGAATTTAGTTGGACCAGCACTAAGCAAGTATTTTATAGAGATGTCTAGACTTTTATGATACTTAGACATTGAGTAAGCTTTGACAGATATGACGTAAATATCGGAAATTAATTGTATTTGTATAATGGCTTAGCATAGATGAATTTCTCGTTATTGTTTATTACGTCTCCTTGGCTAACCAGTTAGGTTGAACTTGCGAGAATTAAAAATAAAAATATGAATATAAAAAGGAAAACGACTAGATCTCGACTCTCTACAGTAGAATAACTTATCACAAGCGGGCAGAATATCTGTCTGCTGTAGAATGCCAGAACACGATGACAAGCAGCGTTACTAGAAACGCAGAGACATTTCCCAATATACAGAGCCCGGTATTTCGCTCCTCAAAGAGATACCATCTACTTGTTATTTTTTACTTCAGAGCAGACGGATCCCGAATGAATCAGTCAGTGCTACAGGTCCTGGCGTGGTGGCAATGGTTGCGAAGGTAGAGAAGGATATAGACCTAGACAAAGGGAAAAATGAAAGCGATGAAGGCGATAGAGACAAGGGAAACGATGTCGGTCATGGAGGGGTTGTGGAGGAGGTTGTGAGAATTCGGAGGTGTGGGAAGGGATAGAAGCTATGAAACTGATGAAAGCATTCAACGCAGGGAAAACGATAGAACAGATGAATACAACGATTACGCCTCTGACAACAGTGAAGGCTGAAAGGAGAGAAATGATGAACAAGAATAAAGTAGGTCAAATAGATACGCAGGAAATAGAATAGAGAGCGTAAAATAGAGAGCGTAAAACGTGCTGGCTTCTGCGAACAAGCTATATTTTTCACAAGAGATAAGTTTATACATTCTTGTAGAAATGTTGAAAATGGAACGATTGCTCTTTAAATACAAATCTTGATGCAGTCATTCTAGTAAAAATTACATTTATCTTCATATTAATACTTGTACTTATAGGTACACCAGTTTTGGCAGTAGCAAAGTCACAGAGGTCTTACGAGCATTTATTATAAATGAATAGTTCAAGCTAAATTCAACAGGTTGTCTGATTTGATATTGGCTGTTCTTTATATTTACGTGTTCTGTTCTCTCAATTCTTTTGTATAATCGTATTATTATGTTGCTGTATTATTTCATGTTGTTGTGTTATTTATATTGTATCTTGTGCTGACTACCTATCCTATCACAAGTTATTTGTAAAGAAATTGTTTATGATCGAGCTGTGAATATACACAGTAATTTGTAATTGGATAACCCTGTAAACAAATTATTAATAAAATTGATTTGAATATTAAAAATAAAATTACACCTCAGAAATTAATTGCCTTTCAGGGCGCATGAACAACTTTCTTTGTTGATTAAGCAGTAAGTGTGCTTTAAGATTCGCGTGCTAGTCATTAGTTTCGATAGCCCTATTTCGTAGTGCCAGATACAGCTTGCCAGGGAGCTGGCCTCTCGAAAGATATGTATTTAATAATGTTTAGGAGAGTCTTTTACGATTCAGTTTTTTTAAGATACCGTCACTATCGTCATACCGTACGACATAGGACATACATCTTTACTTTCCTTCATATGGAAGGAGCGTGAACTACAAATGTCTGTTTCAAAATTCTACAATTTCGACTGACACATTATCGATACACCAATCGAATTTGCTTGTAAGAAGCTCTGAATTGCAGTGGAGATTCTGCGATGACGGCAGTGACGAGGCGGTGGCACTGGAGAAGGCAGTAGCCATAGCGGTGGCGGGGGCAGTGGCAGTGGTGGTGGCGGTGGCATTGACGGTATCAGTGGTGGGAGCAGTGACTTTGGCAGTGCCGGTGTCGATGTCGGTGTCGGGAGCGGAGCAAGGGCAGGGACAACAGCAGTGGGCGGAATGGTGACAGTGGCGGGGGCGGGGCGGGGCGGAGGTGTATGTGTCGGGAGCGAAGGGAGTGGCAATGGCTGGGGCCGGCAGGCGGGTGAGGCAGGGGGAAGCAGAGGGGCAGGTGCAGGGCCGGGGGGGCAGGGGTGGTGGTGTTGGCGGGACCGAGGCGGGGGCGGAGCAGGAGGGCGGTGGGGGCAAAGACGGCTGGCAGTGACGTTGGGGGGGTGGAGGTGGAGATGGCACTGGCAATGGCGGGGGAGGGGGCGGTGATAGGGGGGTCGGGGGCGATAGTGGGGGTGGCGCTGGCGGGGCTGGAGGTGGAGGGTGACGGGCGTGGGTTCGGTGGCAATGGCAGTGGAAGTGGTGCTGGCGGGGTCGGGGGCGTTGCTGGAGCAGGCGGTGGCAGGTCCCACAAGCGGCCGGTGACCGTAGCCGCTCCGGAAGGCCCGCACCCACGTCGTGCATTCCGGCAAGCCCACCAGCGGTGGTGGTCGCAGGCGGCGGCGGGCGGCAGCAGGTGAGCTGTGCCGGTGCTGTTTGTCCATGGCCGCTCCCGCCCCCGCCGAAACCGCCTCCGCCGCAACCGCCGCCACCGCCGCCGCGGGGGCAGTACCCGGCTGCCGGTCACGAACCACGCCGCCGCCGCCGCGCCTGCCGCCTGTACGGTTACACCCGTTCTCCCACTAGCCCGCAGCGAATCTTTCGAATTTATCAAGCGTAATACGAGTAACCGAGCGAAGTGGGCGAGCACTTTTGAAGTCTTGTAAGAGTGACGTCACGACACGAGAGGGAGCACTATGCCCGATGATGATGCAACATAGAGCCGGAATAAGGTGGATTTGCTCTTCCTTACGTTTCGGTGAAAAGGTTTCAACGCTCGCGGTACCCTTCTTACAAACGTCTTCTGGTAATGCTGTTTTTCTACAGCAGGATTTTCTTAACTTTTTTCCTTCCTTTACGTTATCCGAGTCTCTTCGATCAAATCCAATAGCGCATCAGAAGTAAGTTCTTGAAAAAATGTTTGAACTAGAAATCTTGATAAATACAATTCTGCAGTTTGATGTTTGCAGATTTGCAATACAACCAAAAAAATAGTCAAATAAACTTAGGTAAGTACGACATTCAGAAAAAAAGTATACGTCTTTGATTTGCAACTTTAATGTTAAGAAATTATGTTTAATATTTTCGATGGTTTCATTGGGGTATTTTGATTTTATAATGACAAAGAAAATAACATCTTGAATTTTAGGATTAGTTGCATGTCATGTTAATAGTAATGATTTTTATCAAGGCTCACAACTAAATGCATGGTTCAAAACATTTTATCTTTGATATACTACTTTAAATTCACTGACTGGCAGTAATTAAGAATAGTAAAATATTTAACTTAAAATGTCATTTCTTACTAAATACAGTTCTAATTGCTGTGTCTTGAAAGAATAACCGTTGAATATTTGGAATATGGTACAGTTCATTGTTGTTGTTGTTTTTAGTTTTACTTGAATTTCAAATTAAGAACGCTCACTTTTACTCAAAATGTAGATGAGTCCATGATTATGTATCACTTTTGATTGCTACATTTCCCAATTAAGTTTGAAACTCAGCAACTTTCTCAAACTTTACTGAAAATTTTCACACTACAAGTTATGTTTGTTACAGAAATTGAAAGATATTAGTGTAAAAAATTCATTTTGGAAACCAAAGATGTAAATTTTCAAAGTTACTTCGTCATTGCTGCTAGAGTTTAACGTTTACCCAAGTCACGAGCATCATATTTCCGTGTCTCACGCATATTCAGTGTCAGACATAGGTTGCTCAGGTACTTGTACAACATAAATAAGAGTGAAATTATCTGACCCCGAGCGTTCCGCTCCTTCTGAACATGTACCTTTCCCTGCTACAGGCACCAAGCTATGAACCAAGCACGATGGAGGACTGAGGAAAGTTGAATTGTATTGTAATGATACAGTGAAAAATGTCTCTGATTTCTTAAGTGTGGCCCTCCTCGTGGTTAAATAAATGCGAGTGAGGGTGAATGTCTTCTAACTGGTATGCCTCAGCTAGAGAAAGCCAAGCAACCGGCATTGTGTGCAACTTCTTTTGAATGCACGTTTCGAAAGAATGTCGTAAAATGGCAGGATCAGTATAGTGATGGCATACTTTTCTGTATTATGAAGAGTTCTAATCCGATAGAAGGGCCCGTGCATGTACATCTTTTAAACTTTCATTTCTGAATACACCTCTGTATAAAATACACGATAACCTTTTTTTATTTTAAGCATCTCAAATAAAATAATGATATAGTTTTTAGTGTGATAACGAACTCTCCTTTTCAACTGAACGTCTAGAATGTAAATGAATTTTAAACATTACTAATCACTTCAAGCTGCTTGCAACACCTACTAAGTAAACACAATTAATTTTCTGTCTCTCTATATCTAGACGTATGTTAGTATTATTAAAGGCTAAATTAGCAAAATATTTTTTTAAATATACAAATTTACAGTTTCACATTCTAAGATACCCGTGAGAACTTTCGTAGAGACATTAAAATAAAAGTACATTTCTTAATATTATACAGCCAACATGCTAGACATGAAAGTGAAAATTGATGGGGTAAAAATGATGTTGGCCACCATAACATCCGTCTGAAACTGGTCACAGAAAATCTAGGGAACGGTTGCAGAGAACTGTGGATTCTGTCAGAAAAGAATTCTCTTTCTGATAGAAACTGCAACATAGGTATTTTGTAATTAAAGGAAGTTCTCTGCGAAGAGAAATTACTATTATTCTTGTTAAATAACATCAGCAGTCAACATTGAGCAACGATCAACACAAAACTTACTATTCTTATGTTGAGATCTATGTAATTTATGGAATAATACTATTCAAAGACACTTGAAAAATATTTATATAACCCACCGTACTCCTAAGTGGAAGATCATTGCTAATGGTAAGCAAATAAAAATGAAGTGTGAATTATGTGAATCAAACAGCATTCTCCCTCCATTAGATGAGTAGTGCATTTTTATGTCATTTTCCTGAGAAAATCTTTGTTTCTCCAAGAAAAAATTACGTTTTGAAGATAGGACATGACAAAAACGGAAATGCATGAATTGACGAAATTGGGATGCTCTAGGATCGCGCCTAATAGGGCCAGCCGGCTGTCAGTATTCCTTTGCCAAAATGACGTCCCGATCATTATTGTTCGCAAATGACATTCCGAACCCAGTTGGTTCAGTAGTTAAACTCTTAAACTTCCACATCCTTGCCCCTGAGATGAACATTGATCAAGGAAAGTTAAACAGGACCGTCATGCTATGTGATGGGCGAAACTGTTACACTGAGCTACTATAGGCTCAGGTTATTTAATTCACATTATTTAATTATATAACTTCTCCAAATAAATAGTTACTTTATCTTTTACCAGAAGGAAAATATGTCTGCTGACATTGGTGATTAACTAACAGTCAATTCATAAACAAACGCAGACGTTAAGTTCAAGAGATACATAAGAGAAAAAAGTGAAACGATACTTAAATAGTAAAACGATAATGTTTATTTTATGGCTTTTGTTTACCTTCTCTTAATTTAAGTACCTGTTCGATTTTTCGGATATACAGGATGGTTATTTCCATCTGCTCGCCCGTTTCCACTACTCTTGTCCCTATCGATTAATCTTCAAATATAGTTACTTTTCTGTTTCATATAAACTTTACTTAGTTTTCTTCATTCTTCAGTGTTTTGCAGAATCTCATGTTGTGCATGTTGCATAACTTTTCTCTATGGTATAATTTTCAATTATTTTCCTCAATATTTCTATATCTGCATTCAATTTTCTGTCGCTTGTGATGCTTCTTCTTGTTTCTACAACGTGTGTTAATACAAGAGTTGTGACTGATTTATTTGGTAACATTCTGCGTATTGTATATCCCATTATATTAATAATTCGCATTAAATAATAGTATAATTATTTATTAGTATTCACATAATGGTACAATTCATTACTACTAAAGACTGGATTTTCGTGCAGTAAAATTCTCTGAAACGTGCAGTCAAAACACCAAAAAGTGTAAAACCATGCAATAAAAAGATCAAAACTTTGGAAAACGGTGTTATGAAGCCTAAAAACTCCAGTTAATCCACATACAGGATATTTAAGGTGAATGAAATATTATGATTTTTGTGTTTTTATTAAAATTAAGTTTATACACATTGTTTAAACAAACCACATTTCGGCATTTGAAATATTATTCGCTCACAAAATTAAATTAGCATAGAAATGCAAAAAGTCAATGAAAAATTGAAAAATACAAATGTTTCCTTCAGAAATAAAATCTAATTGTTACAAAATAAATTTAATATTTTTTGTTTTAATTTCAAATTGGGTATACTTCCAAATTATGTTCTGAGAAATAATATTTTCTTTCTTCTAATATATGTTTCAGGTAGGGAAAACTTTGTTCTACATTTAGACTTGTCCGTGTATCGAGCCTAACTGACGTACGTGTGCACGCAGCTAAAAGTGGACAAAAACTCCGTTCATTCTCTCTCTTACCCCGCAGGCAACATCTGTTCCGAGAATTCGATGAATTGAAACGCAGCATAGCTTGCCCTAAGCGTCGCGCCCGGACACACAGTCAAATATGACTTGCATATGCAGACTCGTATCGGTAAGTTCAGCAAAAACTGACAAACGGGTATATGATCCGATTGGGAAGATAGACCCCAACGTAGCATTGGCTGAGCGGCCGCAACCAAGGGCCGCGGATCTAGATCGGGGTAACACCGCATATCCCTGCTGCAATAACTCAGAAATTTTAATTAGACAATAAGCATCATGAAAGATATAGACGCTTATTTTATTGGGCAACGAAATGCAGTATTTTGATATATGTTAAAAGGCAGTCTGGTTTCACAGACCTTCCGAATGCACTTCTGGTTTATATCATAAAAACTTTTTTCTTAAATGAAACCTTCAAAAAGATAAATTAAAACAAATCGATCATATAAAAATGTACTTCAAGCAATAAAACTATAAACCTTGCAAATTCGTCCAGTAAAATCTACAAAAGTGCAATTTTCAGGCAGCATTACCTAAAGATGCAATATCGTGTTGTAACCACACAAACGTGCAATTTCGTGCAAAATAAAACAAATACTAAAATAAAGTTCGTTTCATGATTCAAAGTCAAGGTTTAATCCAAATTCAACTTTGTAGAGAAAAGATGCAGTTACTCGGGAATCCGATCTTTAATTATTATATCTAAACACTTAAGTGGTGGTAAGGTCTTACATTATTACTATTTAAAACATTGAAAGGTGTTACGTTTAGAATGATATTTGTGCTTACAACCAAAATTTGTGTTTTTCCTTCATTTAGAAGGCGGTGATCATTCGGTCATATTCGCTGGTTTTATAATAAAACACTAAATTTCAATAAATACTAAATAAAGTTATTTAAATTATTTGAATGACGAATTATCTTCCATCATTTATTCATTGCGTCCATTTCAAGACAAACTACAATTCAATGCTGTCGATCTAGCAGACGCAATCCACTGCCAATCGTTTCGCCATTAGCAAAGGCAAGTATGTGATAGTGAGGTTATCCATGAAGCAATGCTTTATGACCTTATTGTGTGCGAAGCTAAGGTATCCTGTTTAAGTTGGAAGATTGACTGTTTTTAAATGACTAGATAAGTGAATATACGTAATTGCAACAGAAATTTGGTGACGTGTCCCTTTACAAACAATTTTTACTTATTATAATTATTCGGGATTCAATACGTTTTAAAGTTGAAGTGGATATCAGTATGTTTTGCAATAGTCTACTATAACACACACAAAGATCTTAGCAAATATAATATATTTCTATTACATCTTCATAGACAAGCTTGTGAATACTATTTTTACAACTATCTGGAAAAAACAGTATTATTATCCAAATCTATAAAGATGGTTATAAATCGTATGTAGGTAATTATAGATCTATTTCACTACTAAACAACATCCCTCTAATTCATGAAAACATTCTTTGGAAATTCTTATCTTCCAACTAAAAGAGTACATCAATGACTGACAACGTGGTTTACAAACTGGTAAAAGTACTTCAACTAATCTCTTGATTTATGAAAAATATAGTCAATAAGAACTTGACAACAGAAATCAATTTGACACAATCTACACTAATTTTTCTAAAACATTCGATAAGGTTGACCATTCTATCATAAAACAAAATAGATATACCATTGGAATAAGAATACAGGTGTACAAATGATTATCTAACAACTTTCAGAATCGAATACAGATTTTAACAATTGAAAACTACTTTTATTTTATTTCTGGTGTTCAAGGGTTAGTCTTAAGACCTCTATTGTTCTCTATTTTTGGAAATGATCATCTTAAAATCATTCTCAATAGCCACATTTTATTATTTGTGATCAGTAGTCTCTGTAAAGGTCTCAATCTTAATTCGAGAGGATCTCAACTCATTTCTAGTTACTAGTAAAAAAACAAATGAAAAATTATTACTTTTACGATATTTTTCCGTGGTTTCTCCGTTAGTACCAGGCGAATGACGAAGCAGTATCCTAACAAATGGATCACGGACCACGCGCGATCTTTCCTTCCCATTCCTTGTCCTGCCCCTCACCTGTCCTTACCCCTCACACATACTTTTACTTACGTGCACTACATTGCCACACACGCCTGCAGACCGCTCGGGAGCTTAGAGCTTGTCCCGGCTGGGACGGAGCATCGCTAGTGGGAATTGCCTGATTAGGGAAAATCCTCTTAGCCGACGGTAGGTCGGAGCCGGATGTCACCATCTAGTGGTAGATCCTCCACCTCCTGCGATAATGCACTACATTTACGGGAAAAATGACCGCAGCTGTTGACGCGCACGGAATCACTAATCAATCAAACAACCAAAAAACCCTCTTGCCACAAATTCTACATCCATCCATCAGAATTCGAACCCTTGTTCCCTCAGGGCGAAAGCTAATGAGTGTGCCTCTCCGGCATATGACGTTCGCGAGTCTCTACTGCTCTCAAAAAGCTCCGGCCGTGCGGGATCGCTATTTTAGAGCCGCTGATTTCGCAATACCGCCCCCGCCGCGCGCGTGATCCGTACCAGAGTTCGCGTGATCGATTCCGGAGCGCGGCAACGGAGCCCGCGGCCGCGCTACATGAATCTGAACGCGTGACGCCCGCCCGACAGCCCTGCGTGATGAATGCCTCTCGCGACCGCCAGCGCTCCCGCCCCCGCCTCGGGAATTCTGCGCTTTGCTCAACGAAGGCTGATACAGAAAGTGGTGGTAGCATTTCTCCACACCCCACTCATTCCTGTGTTTCTTCTCATCACTGTGTATTCTTGTGAATACTATTTTTACAACTATCTGGAAAAACAGTATTATTATCCAAATCTATAAAGATGGTTATAAATCGTATGTAGGTAATTATAGATCTATTTCACTACTAAACAACATCCCTCTAATTCATGAAAACATTCTTTGGAAATTCTTATCTTCCAACTAAAAGAGTACATCAATGAGTACCTCCATCTTTATTTCTTTTATCTTCATCTGTTTTTCTCTCCCCTCCATCTTCATTTTTTTACTGCATATTTATTTTCCTCACTTTCATTTTCATTTCTTTTACTACATAATTATTTCCCTCGCCTCCATATTTATTTATCTCAGCTCCGTATTTCTTTCTCCCATCTTCGTCTTTACTTCTCTCATCCGCAGCATTGCAAACAGTTCCTGAAAATGATATTTCAAAAATTATGTTGCAAAAGATGAACTTAGATTCAGCGGATGTATTTCTAAAAACCATTGAAAATGTGAGAAAGAAAAGTATTTTTGTAATTCATACGGAATTGTGGCATGATAGAGAGAGTATTATGTGTCATTATTTACTTTTTACAGACAGTTTATTAAATACTATTCTCATTCAATCGGTATCATTATTACGAATACACAGAACATTTTCTTACAGCTTCAGAAGACTTCAAGCTGTATAAAATAAAAAAAATTAAACATTAAAGGCGTACTTGAAATTTGGATTTTTTTCCGTAGATCGTCAAAAAACAATACTTTAATTTTTAAACTCCCGCGTGCAATGCATGGAGAAGACTCTACGGGCGAGTTCGCAAAGCTCAAAAAAACTAGATACTCTCTCTGATGCAAATAGCACAGTCATTCCTACGGGACAGGATGTCGCACACCCACGTCGGCGGCGCGGCGACTGGAGGAGACGGAGGCGGAGATGGCGGTGGCGGCGGCGGCAAGGGGCGGTGGAAGTGGTGGCAAGGGGGCGGTGGAGGTGGTGGCGGAGGTGATGGCGGCCGTGAAGATGGTGGCGGTGGAGATAGCAGCGGTGGAAATAGCTGCAATAGAGATGGCGGCGGCGATGGAGATGGCGGCGGCGACGGAGATGGCGGCGGCGACGGAGATGGCGGCGGCGACGGAGATGGCGGCGGCGACGGAGATGGCGGCGGCGACGGAGATGGCGGCGGCGACGGAGATGGCAGCGGCGGAGATGGCGGCGGTGGAGATGGTGGCGGAGGAGATGGCGGAGGAGGAGATGGCGGCCGCAGCGAAGGGGGCGACGACGGTAGCAGCGGGGACGCGCGGGTGAGGAACCTGCGAGGTTGCGCCGGCTGGGTATCGACTCCCAGTCGCCGTCGTCTGTTGACTGAGCAAACGCTGCAGGTAGCGCTGTTGACGATGACGGCGTAGAGGCGCAGGCAGAGGCGGTGCCGATGGGGATGGCGCAAAGTGGGTGAAATGGCCCGTAAATCACGCGCGGCTTATTTCGGTTTACTGTTATTGCGGTGAAGACATACGCTTGTGATATATTAAAATACAGTATATAAAATGCATAAGACATACGCTTGTGAAAATATCACAAGAAATATCCCATTTATCATGAACTATTTTCAAATATTTCTGTAGATTTTAAGTTTAAGGTTAGGTTGAGAAATGTCCTCTACAGAAAAACACCTCATTTTCACGTAATATGATGACCATACAAAAGTTATCAACTATTCTTTTCTTTGCCTTCATTTGGGTGTCGTACTTTCATGTATAAAGTCAAATCATCTTACTCGGATTTGTTGATGTCATTTTATGAACTGGAACTGCTGATTAGGGACGACGCAGAGGGAGCGGAGGAGAAGGATAAGGCGGAAGGGAAGGAGGGAGCGGAGAAGGAGGATGGGACGGCGGAGGAAGACACAGTGGATAAGGAGATGGAGGCAATGGAAGAGGGGACGGAGAAGGGAGGAGGAGGAAGAACTGGAGGACAGGTGGAGGTCGCATGGAAGAGGGAGGGTGGAAGAGGGGGCAGAGGCGGTGGCAGAGACGGCGGAGTCGGTGGAGGCGGCAGGGGCGGCGGAGGCGGTGAGACTTGTGAGTCGCCAGCAAACAACTTGGCTTCCGCGTGAGCTTCTCTCAATGAACTTAGCGCAGCAGTCGCCGTTGCACCGGGAGTCGCCACAGTCATTGACACTCCTCTTGTTACCCTCGGCCTCGCCCGCTCGCCTACGGGTGCCTGCACGCCGCCCACGACAACGTCAACACCCTGGCCACGGCCGTCGCTAAGCCTCGCCGTTTGTGCACCTCGCCACCTCAGCACCTGTCGCCCGCGACTGCCAAACGCCCAACTGTAGGCGTTCCTCTGACGAAGGAATCCGTTTGTTCAGTGGGCATATTCATAAAGTGAATGGAAATGTTACCTTTTGAGTCACGTTGCCGATGTACTACCTGACTGGGAGAGTTCGAATCTCGACAGTGGCGGATTTTCGACGCTAGCTCGAATTCAGCCGCTGTCTGGAGGAGAAATCTATTGACTGCCTGCTCTAATACATAGTTTTCCATTGTTTTCTCCAATAAAAACCTGGCAAATTCTGGAGCAGCACCTCAAAATCTCGTTTCTGTATGAGCTCCTTCTCTCCCCTATAATGAACACGCACTTAAGCCTGCATGCACTACACTACACTACACTACACTACACTACACTACTACACATGCCGAGAGAGCAGTCGGAAGATTGGAGCTTGTTCCAGACTGGGATCGTACCCCGCTGGTGGGAGATACCTGCTGGAGGACCACCGCCGCTGGCCTGGATATGGCATGCACTACACTTACGGGAGTCCATAGAAGTCACGCACGGGGGAAAGAAAGAAATAAAACGTCGATGATGACAATGGCGAAGTCCACGAAAATGAAGGAGAACCTATGTATTAATTCAGCCGGTTATGCCAGCGTCCTAAGCGCCCTATGCGGGTGGGAGTCTTCGGGAACGCTTCCGCGTCAGCAGGCCATGAATGAACGTAGTGGAGCTCCCCCGCCGCGCCGTCCTGTTAGGCACACTTCCCGCGCACCCACCGCCACCGGCACCGCCACCGCTGTTTGCTTTCTCCGAAAACGTTCGTGTGTTCACGAACATGTGCTGATGGAGGACGCCAACAGAACCCCGACCACAAAGGCGCGCGTTGTTTGGGAAACGTGGTCGAGGTTTTCCCTCGGCAAAATCGTTTTTAAGCGTTACCTCATTCGGTGGCGTATCACGAAGCCAGCGATTGTTTTTTACACGTCACAGCAGATTTACGAGATCCTAGTTCAATATTGACAGGATATGTCTTGCTGTATTCCACAGAGAGCCAGTGATTTGTGGCCAACGGATTATGGGCTGCTGTGTAAGCAAGGTGAATGACAAGAATGAAAGAGACGTAACGCGTAAACCGTAGAAAAAAATAAAATAACACTCAAAGAATACTCTCTGAAGCCTAAAATTAATATGATGTGACAATCTTATTTAAGAGTTTTGAATGTACTCGTAGAATAACTGCTCGGAAAATATGTTAATTCTCTTTTCTATCATTTTACAAGATCAATAAACTCCAAATATCTACATTATGCGAACAGATATTGAGATAAGTGTTTGCATTTACATACAAATAGCAGGATTTTGCGAATTGTGTTTCAAAATAAATTACATATACTAAGCCCAGTAATATCACGCTTCAACGTTTCATCTGATATGGTCGGTGTCACGTAAAAGAGACGATTTGCGATTTTGGTTTTGTTGCTTTGTGAATTATGCGATGAAATACTGAATAGTCATGTAAACTCTTTACAACGAATCTCAAATCTTCGACTTCTTTATTCTGTTGAACAGATATTTAGTTGCATGGAGAGGGAATATTACTATATTTTTAAGGTAAATCAACCAAACTGGAATGTCGGCTTTAAAGGAAGTTTTTCGTTATATTTCACTATTGAAATAAACTTACGAACTGAAGAAGCTATTTCTAGTTTATTCATTTATCTTTTTTGATCGTGCGTAATATCAAATGGATTTAGGTGTAAATCGTAAACCTGAATAGGAGAGCGTGTGGGGGCACGAGGTACGACTGGCACATTTTCTTCATAACCACCCGCGAACAGAGGTTTGAATATGGCAAATGGTAATAATAACAATAATTATCATCATAATAATAATAATTTCCTTTGAAACCATAAAATCACCTGTCCAAAGTTGAAAGCAATAGTATCTGAGACACTGGATACAAAGATGGTTTGAATCTACCACAATGTATGTCAACACTGTGAATTTCTAACGCTACACGGATTACATTTTGTAATACTCAACAAGAAATGACGCGACTATTTCAAGACAAAAAATCTGAGAAACACATTATTGGTAGAGGAAGATTTGGAACTCTACAATCAACAAGAGAACCAAAAGAGATGAAATTGCATTCCCAGATAGCTGCACACATCTCCAAACATCCTAGTTTTGAAGGAGCTCCTCACATTTCTGTCGATCTTTGTCTATTCATTTTACCCAACCCGCACACAGTCACGGTCATTCATCCGTCCTACGCCCCGCAACGCTCTATGTACACAGACGTGGGGGCGCGCGCACCCAACAGGGTCGGCAGACGTTCGCAATGCATCAGCAGAATCAGCAGCGCTATCAGTGGTGGTTCATTTATGTTTCTTGTGATGTTTGCTCATTTCTGGCTTCTCTTCTTGGATGTGCTTCTTCTGGTTTATTCTTGTGATGGTTGCTCATCATGTTTCTTCGATGTACCCTTTTATCAGGCCTTCCGCTAGATCGTGGTGTAAGATAGCACCGTGCGATCGCTTCTCCCATCAAACGGCTCTTACCAGCGTACGTGGCTCAGGGCATCAACTGATGTCACTGCTGTGCGTTTGATCCGGAGGTCATGGTTTCAAGTCCCGACGGTGCAAGGATGTTCGATTTAGCTACATATCTCGGTCGAATGCAGCTTCTCCTCCAGTCTGGAGGAGAAGCCCAGTGGCCCACGGTACTCTGATGGGTTGTTTTTTGAGGTTTCTCCGATCACCAGGTGAATGCGGGAGCAGTATCTTAACAAACTGACCAAGGATCGCGCGTGATCTTTCCTTCCTCTTTTTTGTTCTATCCTCAACCCCTACTTACACACGCTTATTCTTACATGTACTCATTCACACATGCCAGGAGACCAGTCGTGAGCTTAGAGGTTGTCCCGGCTGGGACGGTTACCCGCTTGTGGGGGATACCTGGTTGGGGAAAACCCCGCAAGCCGACTGATAAATAGGCGCCAGACCTCGCCATCTAACGAAGGAAAGATCACCGCAACGTCTCGCGATAAAACATGCACTACACATACGGGAATAATGACCTTAGCAGTTGAGGCACCCGGAATCACCCATCAATCAATCAAAATTGCTCTTGCCTAAGTGTGACGTGACTCGTGTAAGAGCGAAGATTAAAATTTGAGGAGCCCATTGGCGCCCTGATCTAGTTCAAAGAGACGTCTCTAGATTGCCGATCAAGGGAGGAGCTTCTCCCTCAAGACTCTCTTTCTCTTCTGTCTCCATCTTTCTCCTCTCTCTTCTCTCTCTCCCTTCCGTCTCTCTCCCTTCTGTCTCTCTCCCTTCTG
>JAHLJT010008756.1:82843895-82953895 GCA_031308135.1 Acheta domesticus | reverse complement strand
ATAACATTAACTATACTTACGTGACTAATGAACTGCGTGGTCGACGCGCCAGGAGTTAAAAGCGAGGTAGTGAATGTTTAATTTTGGGAGGTTGCGGTGATTCCTTCCCTGCAGGATGGCGAAATCGACGCCCACCCTGATTCCTTCCCTGCAAATTGGCTTGCGGATCCCTCTAGGAATCTCCATGCAAGAACCGCCGCAGCCAGGACAAGCCCTAATAAGCTTCTGTCGTGAGTTCATATAGTAATAATAGCTCGTTGTATGTATTTATGAAGGTAAGTGAAAGCGGGTGTGGGTGTATAAGGGGACAAGGAAGAGGAAAGGAAGATCGCGCGCGGTTCAAGGCACTTTGTTAGGGTACTGCTCCGGCATTCGCATAGTACTGTTCTGAGAAACCATGGTCAACTACAGATCAGAAGAAGCTGGCCACTAGAATTCTCCTCCAGCTGAATTTGACCTAGCTAAATATCCAAGGTCAAAAATCCGCCACCGTCGGAACACAAATCCGAGGACCACACGGTCAGAGGCGCTGCAGTGTCAGCGGCAATGCTGGTTTTGAGCCAACTGAGCCGGTCATTCAAAGGTCTCATAGCAGCTGCTTCCTCCCTATTTTGCCTACGCACGCTGACTTTCGGGCGCCTTATTCCGGACGTGAATTATGCCTTGTGAGGTTTCCCCCGAATCGCATCGGCGCGGCACAGACACAGAAAGGAAAGTCCCGTTGGAAGTCCCCTCTTTCACATTCGTTAGTTTCGCAGAAACACTTGTTCGACCGTAAATCCGCTGAACGAGCTCGTGGATCGAAGGGAAGGGCGACTTCCGTTATCGCTCGTTAGCCAAGTTTATGTCGTTTTGATTTCTTGTTCGAGGAGACCTCAGAACTCGAACGATGACTCGACAGTGGGTTTCTCCATATTCTTATGAAGGCTCAGAATCGCATCAGTGTCTGGAAATAATTTAAATGTAGCGACGAGCATAGGACCACGCCTCCGTCTCAGAACGTCCGCGGTGGATGTAGGTCCGGTTGGTGGTTGGCGAGTAGAGGTGCGCGAGACGGCAAAAGGCGCGGCGGCTAAGAGTGTGGCGGGAGGAAGACGGAGGAGGGCGGCGTGGGGAGAAGGGAGGAGGACGGCGAGGGTGGAGCGAGGAGATGAGGAGAGATGCGGGACTGAGAGGAGCGGGGCAGCGGAGTGCGGGGCTGCGACGGGTGGGGCGACGAGGGGCGGGGCGGTCAGGAGCGTGCTGACAAGGAGCGGTAAGGGACAACGAGACAACGAACGGCCAGGGGGTGAGGAGTGAGACGATGAGAAGTGGATTGATTCATTTATTAGTTATTCAGGATACGTTAACTTGTACACTTAGTTCCGTATGTGTAGTTCATGTTTTTATTGCTGAGGTGGCAGTGACCGCTGGCTGGTGGGAGCCTGTGGCGACCTACGTCAGCTTGCGGGGATTTTCTCGAACGACGTATCGTCCACCACTGGGGCACCGTCCCAGCTGGGAAAAGCTCCAAGGTCCCGACTCCTCTGTCGGCAGCTGTGGTAGCGTAGGCATGTGAGTGAAGGTGTGTGTGTGTGTAAGTAAGGCGGGAGGAAAGGACAAAGAAGACGAAGGAAAGATAGCGCGCGGTTTGTAGCCCATTCGTTGGGCGCTGTTTCGGCATTCGCATTTTGATGGGAGACACTACGGAAAACTTCCGATCAGAGCAGCCGGCCGCTAGAGTTCACCTCCAGACAGCGGCTGAACTCGACCTAGCATATAAAGTAGTATCGAAAATCGTCCCATCGGGACTCGAACGCTCGAACCTCCCAGACAGAGGCATTGCTGTGACATCAGTCGATACCCTGAGACACCTTCGGGGAGCGGGACCTTAAGCAGAGTGGCGGGAAGGCGAAACGTTAGTAGGGGTGACGCGGAGAGGAGAAACAACGAGGAGCGGGACGTTGTGGTGTTTGAAGAGGGGAGCGAGGAGTGAACTGAGGCGGGAGGTGAGGCGCGGGGCGGTCTGACGACGCAAGGAGTGGAGCAGTCTGGAGCAGTGCCGGGTCAGCGACGCTCGTCTCTGAGATTACCTGCCGGAGCTCGCCGAAAGGCAAGGACAAGCGGCGAGACAAGAAACCAGATGGGACACAGCTCGACACCGGCCGCGTTTATCGTCGCCATCTCCTAACAAGACTCGCCGCAGCGGCAGAGTGAGTGCTGTGAGGGTGGAGTTGGCGACGACAGAGAAGAAGTGAGAATGGCTCTGATGAAGGAAACGGTGGTGGGCGAAAGGATGTAAAAATTATGTGGACTATACCACTCGTGAAATTAAAAGTGTTTAACTATACATACAATATGCCCCAATAAGAGCGGTATATCTCAAAAAGTTTATCGCTTTTTCTATCCGATTTTTCGTACCGCTTCTCCGTCCTGGCCAATCAAACTGAAACTCATCCATCTTATGATGCGATATACATCGATTGCTATGTCGATGTCCAATAAGCCGCCTATGTACTATAACTTAACGTCATTGATTTTAACATATTTTCGATATTTGACGCAGTTTGGAACTCTGATGGGCATAATTTCATTCGTGGAATAGTCCTTTTAAATACCACTCTTGCTTTGGAAATTCTCAGATCAATCCCCTCCTCGTTTCGCGAGTCGGGGATTTATCAATAATTTCCAAAGCACACCTACGATAAAGTTGATGACGGTAGTGTTAACAAAACAATTCATGCAGACTAAAAGGCCAATTTTTTTATGATATGGGAAGGATGAAAGAAAATATGAAATAAGTTATGAAAAGCAGGAGTAGAGATAAAGGAAATGGGAATACGTGAACTGAATAAGAATATAGTAGCATCAGATTACAGGAAAGAAGATAGAAGAGAAAGCATTAAATGCGTAATTATATAGTCGAGAATGAGAGAATTACTTTATTAATGAAAGGCATGAAAGTGGAGGATAATGTCGTAGAAACCGCATTAAAAGGAAGAAAGAGGAAAGCTTAGAGAACGTGAGGTTTTTATTGATCTTAAGAAAGCGACTAGAAAGAATCGTATAGAACTAACGACTTTAATAGTAAAAATTCTTCTGAATAAAAACATACAATACGATTTTCAAAAATGTAGTACGCTCACTGCTCAACAATATCAACAAATAAAGTACTCTCGTATGAACTTTAAAAAAATTTACAAAATAGCCTTCACGAATACTATAATACAAAGCAATGTACTTGAGGATACACAGTACAACAATAACTTGCATACCAAAAATATCAAAAAGCTGGTCGTTCCAAAGAGCAATTTCGTTACGCATTGGAAATTAATAATACAAATTAGAAGAGGAGAATCGTTAAAAAAGACGCAAGGAACCGAAACAAAGTCCTGAGGAGGACCCAAAGGCTAAAAAAAGGGTTAGTTAGGCCAGGGGTATAAGATGGAAGCGATAGCGAAGCCAAGAACCTCGCGACCGACACGCAGGTTCGCATACTTTTTTTACATCAAGAAACACTCGGACTATCTTCCTTCAACATCCTACAAAATCACCTGTCCCTCAGCGGTACATGAAAAAAGAATTCGCAATCTTCCCATCTTCGTCCCAGCCGCGCCGCCGAGCCACCGCCAATGCCAGCACTATCGCGAACGCAACAGCCACCATCACCACCATCGACGTTGTCATTGCCACCACCAACGCTTGGGGTCCGCCTCCTTCGCTGTATAAATGCCACCACCACCTTTGCCAATGCCGCCGCCGCCTGTGTTGCGTGAGCTACCACCATCACCATTGTCAACCAGGTTGATATAACCACATACATCATCTGACCCGCCTACTCCAACGCAGCAGCTTCTGCAAACGCTCCCATCTCAAACATCTCCGCCACTATTTCTATCTCTACTGCCTTATCTGGGCTAACGCTGTCAGCGTCGTCACAAAGATCATGGTTATCTTTCCTATCATCGCCACGACTACCAACCAACAACGCAGTTTCGCCGCTCACACTACTGACACCACCCGCGCCACCCGCACCACCCACGCCATCAAACTCCACCGACATTACCGGCATCACCCATGCCACAGACACTATCGCACTACCGACACAATTGACACAAGCGTGACCACCGACACCACAGTCACCATTCACCACCGACACCACCCACACCACCTACACTAACGACATCACCAACTCTACCGACTCCACCGACCACCGTCACCACCGTCACCACCGTCATCACCGTCACCACCGTCACCACCGACTCATCCGACTCATCCGACTCATCCGACTCATCCGACTCATCCGACTCATCCGACTCATCCGACTCATCCGACTCCACCGACTCCACCGACTCCACCGACTCCACCGACTCCACCGATTCCACCGACTCATCCGTCTCCACCGACTCATCCGACTCCACCGACTCATCCGACTCCACCGACTCATCTGACACCACCGACCCCACCGACCCCACAGTCATCTCCGAAACCACTGGCACCGCCGACAACAGTCCTCCTGCCTCTCGACACTACAAGCGCGTTCATCGTTCCCATCAGCGCGCGCGCAAGAAACAATCTGCGCCGAGATCGAATCTCCGCGGCACAATACCGCTTGCACGCGGAAGTGGGCGTCGCGAGGGGGCGGGAGCGGGCGGGTGGCCGTCCGTCACCAGGCGGACGCCGACGCCGACGCCGACGCCGCGCTTTCTTGTGGACATTATGACTTGCGATTTGATTTAATCGGAAGAGCGACGGCCCGCCGTGCCGCGCCATCTGCCGGCCGACAGCGCTCTCGTTATAACCTGTTATTCGAATAAACAAAACCCGCCGCGGCGCCGGGACGTCCGTCGCTGTCCCGCAGGTGGCACTCCGGCACCTGCGCTATCAGCGGAGCCGCGCCGGGCCGTTTGATTGAATGCGAAGTGGCGCTCATCAGCGAGGCTGCCCGAGTGCTACTACTGGTTATGATGAAGAAATACCACTCGAGATTGCTTGAGAAGAAACGTTTGGATCTCCATTCTTTTTTAATTGTTTTGCCTCCTCTGGAATTTCTATATTTTAAATTAATGTTTAAATGGAAATTCAAAGAAGGGAAGTAGGAGAAGAAGAAGAAGAATAAAACGACGAAGAAGAAAGAGAAGAAAACAATAACGATAACGAAAACAATTCGAAAAAAGATTGCGAAATGAGACTTTGCTGTTTTGACTTCTGAAGATACTTCTGAAGACCTATCTACATTAAATGTTAAAAGAAAAATTATGATGGAATGATTTGTATAGTTAAGTCTTTTGCCGAATAATAAATTTTCTCTCAATGAAGTAATTCATATTCTTCCTTTGGATCCAGGTAATTTTTCATTTAGATTAAACCTGACATGTAATGACTACACAGAATTTACATCGTTACCCTGCCACCGAGGGAAAGCTCATTAACAGGACATAATAAATATTATTATTATATTATTATTAAGTTGTTTAGTAAACATTTAATAATCATATTGTAATATATTGATATTGTATTATTTAAATATACATTATATTTTTTTCTTACTCACCTTTTCTTAATAATTCTGAAGGGAAAATCGTAACAATTAAAATTTGTATAAAGGTTTTAGGTCAACTGAAATATTTTTGAAAAATAATGAATATTTAGAATGAAGTCAATGTTCTAATTGTTGAGAAAGCAGTTTGGAATTTACACAAATGTATAACAGAATTAAATTAGCTGACAATTAGCCAACAATTAATTAGAAAATATTCGTGTTCAAAACAGCATGTAACTGTGACATTCAATTCATCAAGGACTGCACATGAAACCACCTGCCGGAGAATCACATTTCCCACCTACTCCTACCTGCATGGTTCGAGTTTCAGGCATGTGAATCATTGTGCCGCTTAAAAAGAATAAATTAAACGTAGCGACGGTGGAAGAAAGCCCATGGAATGCATGGTGACAATTTTGCGTTGATTGCGTTCATTAGTCATTAGCAGGGTACGCACTACATTTACGAGACTACTGACGTAAGCAGATAAGCCTTCCAGAACCAATACTCACTCACTGAGGTAGAGCCGAAAAGGCTTAGGAAGTGAGGGTCATAATCAGCGTCTGCTCTAGATACCGTGGGGACCCCAAACACAAAATCGTATTGGGGGCCCCCTGCCGGTAAAATTTCTCCAGATTTACTGAAAGAAACAATTATTATAGTAGACTACCTTTTTGAATAATACAAATAAAAATTAATAAATTGCTTTGAGAATCGAACCAAGTGCTTATAGAATTTCTTGTCCACAAATTCATGTTTAGTATCATATAGACTATATAGTTAACAATTATTTTACAAATGCAGATCAATTCCTTAACTCTTTTACGAATATTTTTATTTCTAAGGGCTCCATGGTAGGGGGTCCCTAAGCAACAGCCTGTGTAAATTCGTCCACGGTCATAATAATGATGGTAATTTCGCCATCGCCAAGCCCGCGTTGAACTGCGACCCCCCACCCCTCCCCGCGCGGAGTGTGTCGGCCGCGCGGAATCGCACGTGGGGCCACCTGTCGGCCAGCAGCATTTTCCAACCTCTCCGCCGCCGCCTCGGCACAATGGGCGCCGTCTGGAGAGCTTAGTGATGTAAATGAACACTCTCCGCGCTCCAGCCTCCTCCTGGGCGGCGATTCATCGCCGGGCGCGTATCGGCCGATGGGCCATGCGTCGAGGAGCTTCTCATTAGCATAGCCGCACACTTCGCGGGGGCAGCCGCGCGGGGCCCATGGCGTTACGCGCGGAGAAGGCTTTACCTTGTTTCCTCGAGTATGACCAAGCATAACCTGCCTGAGTGGCGGTATACATGCACGTTCTGTGTGTACTGGGAGTACTTCGAAAGTATGTTCCTGGAATTGGCGGATGAACACGGAAAATGACATTGGTACGATTAGTGTTCCAACTGAAGTGTGTAGTGCGTAGTTAGGAAAAAGTGCATGTCAAGAGTAAATATGCACTTACTCGAGACGTAATTTTTATACTAAATGTAACTTAAGCAATTCGAATGTATAGCAAAATAAATTATCTTGATAATTTTCAGACGTTGTTTTAAGAAACACATGTTACGAAAGTATGTAAATATTAATTAAATATAAAATATTAAATATTAAATAATAATTCATTCATATGCAAATAACATTCATATGAAAATAACATTCATATTCAAAAAAGTGTGTCAAGAACTGAGGAAACAGTTTCAAAACAAATAAAATATCAGATTTCACGCCCAGTACGTTGCTTCTGAAATCTTCTCTTTACAAAATGATTATAAAATAGGAACTCAAATATTAAATCAGTCACTCATGGTTTTTGACTTTTCAATGTTTTGCTAAAACACTAGAAAGGAATGTAGGCCTTTGTGGGAAAAATGCCGAGGAGCCCTAACCGAAAATAACTTAATCTATTATTTCGATTTCGTGTCTACATTCAGATATATATATATATATATATATATATATATATATATATATATATATATATATATATATCAATGCTACAGAAGCAGGAAACATGCTACATACGAACACAGCTACCTTAATATTTACCCCCCTTTCCACATCTAATTTTCACACGTTACATTAGATTTTCCACGTTTTGTTGACTAATATTTTTTTTCTTCTCTCTATATAAAAATGGATGTGTGTGTGTATATATATAAGAGGTAAACACCAACACCGTACGACCAATCTCCCTAAAAGTTTTTTATTCGTGTTTTCTTCACCCAGAAGATTTATGTGCTGTAAATTCTGTTGTAACTCCACTACACGCTGCTGTTGAACAAAACAAAATATTCACGTCAAATGCAACCTGCAACACTCAGCATCATTTGAATCTATACCGTTAAATAACTTCTAAACAAAGCGTTGTAGGGCATTAAAAACTAAAATTTTGAAGCCGAAGGCCTCAAAGAAACGTTTTTCACACTGTAATAAGACAGAATACGACCTCCATGAACATTCTCTTACATTTTTGCTGGTCCGGCGCTTCCCGATTATACTTCACCTGCTCAGAGACGTGCAGAATCTGCAACTACATGTGAATGAGAGAGGCAGAAACAGAGACAGACTGAGACAGAGTAGAAACAGAGAGAGACGGAGAGACAGAGAGAGAGAGGGAGGGAAGGAGAGGGAGACAGAGAGAACGAGAGATTGAAGAGGAAAGAGGGAGATGGGCAGAAAAACATCTGCCGGATTCCGCTAGTATTCTTAATAAGTCAAGTATAATTCTTAAAATTGTAGCAACTCAGTGATTAGTTTAATAAATATTTGCAATAAATTAATACATTGAAGATAATGTCCTGAAATGGGAGAAAAGTAGAATTTCTCTATCCAAATTCTTAGAATTTTACTACTCTAGTAGTAATAAGTATAATAAGTACTTAGACAACTTCTCTATAGCAAAAAAGTACGCATTTTAAGGGCCTCAGAAGCTCAAGGGTTTCAAGATCCAAAATAAGACACGGATATTTTCACAAGAGACGTGATTTGCTTCTCATAACATATTCTATCTGAACCATCCATCGATTCATAACCATTAATCCTTCATCCCTATACAATCATCGATACAGCGGAAGGCAATAGGATTGTTTTGTGGTCACCGGCCACAGAAAGAGAGATCATAACCACGTAAATTTTCTGCATCACCTACGCTCAATAATGAGATTTGCATTCATTTGTGTCAAAAGCCAGGCGTCCAGAATTCGAAACCCGGTTCACATCGGAGGAAAACGGAGCACCAGTCACCTCGCAGGTGTCAGGTGAGTATTCGGTATGCAAGGAGTCAAAAGGTCAAGAGATGCAAGTCGATTATGCAGGGAGTTTCGTTATGTGGCCTCTGCGTGCTCGCGCCTCAACGATTTTAGCCTCCCGCCCTCGCGACCGCGCGGCCATTTTTCCTGCCAGGAGTCTCTCGCCGAATCCACTGTCATTTCACGGCGACCCCGTAATTGACACCGTCCACACAGACACAGTAGCTCAAGTGTGCGCTGTAAGCGGGCAAAACCCTGAATCAAAATTTGAAGAAATGTTCATTTTCTTCATTATTCGTATTTACCTAATGGTTACTAGCAATCGATGATTTCAAACTTGGATAAATTTTGTACATTGGATGAAACAGTAATCAGTAGGAGTGTCATTAACTAATGTGTCAACTTTAATGTTCAGTGGCAGTCTGTGTAACGTATATACAATGGAACTTGCAAAAACTAGTATTAAGAATGAATCGTAATTGTTCGCTTAATCAAAGGTATGCCATAATTCTAATAGTACTTTTTTTCAATTTATACTCGAAATTTAATATGCATTTTCGATTATGGAAATAAGGAATAGTCCTTCCAGAATGAATCTCCAGGTAGTTAGAATGCTGACTCAACGACTCAACACAAAGATTCGTGAGTTCGTATCCCCCTGAGAAGCTTTTCCTCGTTTTTCGCGTGTTGCGTTGCGGGTATTCTATTCCCCCAATCGAGAAGTCCTAAATTATGACAGTATCGTATGATATTCAAAATACTCTCTAAGGTAGAAAGTGATTGAGAATAATTGAAAGTATTAATTAAGGAATTAGAAGGTAATTGGCTTTAGCAAACAAAGCTCGAAGTAGAAAGGAAAATCACAAAATGTGACACTGGCTTAGGTGGTTCACGGCATCAATTGATGTCACTCCACAGCTCTGACCGGGAGGTGCTAAGGTTCGAGCCCCGACAGAAGTAGGATTTCGACACAAGCTACAAAGTTGGGTCGAATTCAACAGCTGTCTGGAGGAAAATTTAGCGGGTAGCTGCTTTTATCATGTTTCCTTGGTTTCTTCGATCAACAGCAGGCGAATGCCGTAGCTGCACCCTAACAAACAGGCCACGGACCATGCGTGATCTTTCCTTTCTCTTTCTGGTCCTACCCTCACCACTTATTTACATACATGTACACTTACAAGCACTACACTACCACACACTGTCACACATGGGGATTTAAATGTGTTCCTGTCTGGGGCGGTGCCCCCGCTGGTTGTTGCAACCTCGAAAACCGACGTGTAGATCAGTGCCACGCCGATCTAGTTATCAAGCTGGACAAGATCACCACCACTTCCTGCGATAAATAAATGACCTTCACCAGTGTTGTCAAGGTTGATGCCACTAGCGGGAGTCCGTGGCACGACTGCCACGACGAAATCGCCCCTTCACGCAGTTCATTACCCCGCCACCTGAAACAACACCATCCCTATTGTAAAACGGCGGGGTTACTAATAGTTCCTTTCCCGACGTTAGCTGCGCAGAGAAGCTTGTGGCATGGCACGATGCCACAACGCGTGTCACTGCCATCAGTGGCAGACCTTGACACCACTGCCCTACACTTACAGGATTAATGACCTTCGCCGTTGACGCGCCCGGAAACACTACTCAATCCCTCATCAAAATGTTGCCCATTGAGTCTGACGCACCGGCCTCACTGTGAGCCACCCGCAACGCCCCTCCGCCGCTCAAAAAGCGCACGCGGTCCCATCCATGCCACCTCACGGAGCGCGCGCATTCATAAGCGCGGATGTGACAAGCGTCGGCGGAAGGCAGCTGCAGAATGAAGCGGCAGCAGACGCCCCCGCCCCCACCGCCGCTGCCGCCGGCGCCGGGGCTCTCACGGATGGCGAAAGGTCAGCTTCCAGAATTTCAAGCTCTCCGCTCCACGCGCAAACACCTTCCCGCCGCCTCTCCGCCTGTGCCACCGACACAGTCGTCCCCGCCAGCGCCGCAGTCTTCGGCTCTGCTATTTCTCCGTCGCTTTCACCCCCTTTGTCACTGTCTGTTTCTCAATCTTTGTCTCCAGCTCTTTCTCAGTCTTTGTCTCCAGCTCTTTCTCAGTCTTTGTCTCCAGCTCTTTCTCAGTCTTTGTCTCCAGCTCTTCTCAGTCTTTGTCTCCAGCTCTTTCTCAGTCTTTGTCTCCAGCTCTTTCTCAGTCTTTGTCTCCAGCTCTTTCTCAGTCTTTGTCTCCAGCTCTTTCTCAGTCTTTGTCTCCAGCTCTTTCTCAGTCTTTGTCTCCAGCTCTTTCTCAGTCTTTGTCTCCAGCTCTTTCTCAGTCTTTGTCTCCAGCTCTTTCTCAATCTTTGTCTCCAGCTCTTTCTCAATCTTTGTCTCCAGCTCTTTCTCAATCATTGTCTCCGTCTCTTTCACAATAATCGTTTCCGTCTCTTAATCTTCGTTTCCGTCTCTCCCTCAATATTCGTCTCCGTCTCTTTCTCATTTCGTCTCCGTCCCTCAATATTCGCCTCTGACTCTCAATCTTCGCCTCCGTTTCTCAATCTTCGTGTCCGTCTCTTTCTCAGTCGTCATCTCTTTTCAGCTTTCGCCTCTTTCCCAGCCTTCGTCTCTTTCCCAGCCTTACGTCTCTTCCCAGCCTTCGTCTCTTTTCCCAGCCTTCGTCTCTTTTCCAGCCTTCGTCTCTTTTCCAGCCTTCGTCTCTTTTCCAGCCTTCGTCTCTTTTCCAGCCTTCGTCTCTTTTCCAGCCTTCGTCTCTTTCCAGCCTTCGTCTCTTTTAGCCTTCGTCTCTTTTCCAGCCTTCGTCTCTTTCCAGTCTTCGTCTCTTTTCCAGCCTTCGTCTCTTTTCCAGTCTTCGTCTCTTTCCAGCCTTCGTCTCGTTTCCAGCCTTCGTCTCGTTTCCAGCCTTCGTCTCGTTTTCCAGCCTTCGTCTCGTTTCCAGCCTTCGTTTCTTTCCTAGTGTTTGTCTCTTTCCTAGTGTTTGTCTCTTTCCTAGTGTTTGTCTCTTTCGCAGTTTTCGTATCCATCTCTTTTTCCGTATCCGACTCTTTTTCATCTCTGTCTCCTCCGTTTCCTTTCTCCCGTCTCAATTTCCGCCCTGATCACTACACCGTCCAAGCCAAGCCGTTCCCGATCCTGCCTCTCGCCCCTCTACTACAAATGAATCCGTCGCCGACATCACCCTCCTCACCGCCACCGCCACCGTCACAGCCACACTGAATGCTGTCTGTTTACATCCTGAACTCTCAAGCTGCCTCGCCTGAAAATTCTGAAACTACCTGTTCTTCCTGCGGAGTAGACTCTGCAGACGTCAAGTTGCTTCTCTGCGTTTGCTCTTCATATATGGTCTCGTTTCAAGACAAGTGTGCGAGTAATAAAAGTATTCAGTGACTTGTATGGCTTATGTAGAAAATATAAATTCAAAGGTTGAAAAAATTGAAAGAACTTTCGACAAAAATAATTTTAACTGTTTAGAATATTTAATTATCAAATCGAAAAAAATTGTCTAAAATATTTCATGTGTAAATTTTAAGTCTGATTTTTTATCATTTAGGAAATCTCAAGAAAATCTGACTGAATTTCAATTTTTACAAAAATATTTCATTTTATGCAAAAACAAATTTATTATGAATAGTTTAATTTGTTAATAATGCAAATTATAATTTTCAGTGCGTTATTATAGATTATAATTTTAAGAGGAACCAGTTATGGACATATTTGAATTTTACTTTGTCGTATACTGTTAGGTAGTGTAGAGAAAGTACTGTAACGCTGCAAGAAAACGCCAATATTTCCAGAGAAAATCTCGTTTAATGGATCTCAGAAATAGAAAAGTGGATTTTTCTTGTTCTTGTTAACTAAACTATTTCTTTCAGGGACCAGCTTGAATCGAAGCTGCATTCCTCACCCTGCCAGGCATTACATTCACTTCCTATCATTTTATCAAGTTTTTTAGGCCTTTACTAATGATGCTAGATGATTCTTATATAATGCAATACATTTATAATTATTATACATTTCAAATTATTTCAAGAACAAAGCGAATAATGCGTAGAGTACGTATATTTTAAATTTGTATGATTAAAAACAAACCATTTAAGACAGTACCTTGGCACTCCAGAGCTGGTCTCGTGTCTCAGTAAGGGCGTCGTTTGCGTAACGTAGATGCTACGCTATGCTTCACGTCGCTGACCTACCACGTATTTTTTCGCAAGGAGAAAATACTTTTGCGGATTCAAATAGTATTTCAAAATTACGTAACGGTTGCGAATAATACAAGAAAATATAAGATCAAATGATAAAAATACTGTCTTAGATTTGTTTGATTGATGTTTCCGGGCACATGAATTGGAATAGCCATTATTTCATTAGTGTAGTGAATGTTTTATCGAGGGAGACGTGGTGTTCCGCACAGGCTGGAGATATCCGGCGCCAACCTACAGGTCGGTTTGTGGAGAGTTTCCCCCATCTGATAACCCCCTCAGATAGGCACCATCCCCAACAGGGACAAGCTTTAAATGGTACTGAAATACTTGTGAATGTAATTGGTTGTGAATAAGAAGAGAGGATAGGTTAAGAAATAGGAAGGAAAGATCGCAGGAAGTTCGTGACCCGTTGTTTAGAGGCTGCTCCGACATTCGTCTAGTAATGAACGGAGAAATCATCATAAACTTCGTGTCGGAACAGTGGTTCCCTAGAAGACTTCTCCAGACAGCGACTGAATTCTACCTAGCTGTCTGCTTAGTGCCAAAGATCCACCACCGTCCAAATCGGACCCTCCCGGTCAGAGTCAGCAGCAATGCTTGCTTCCTCTGAGCTAAACTCAGCCGGTCACTGACCTGGAAATCCGAGTGCGAAGAACAGTTGCCGATCCACGGTGGCCGAGATAGCTAAAACAGTAGTGTCGTAGCGATCTCGGACCGAAGGATCGCGGGTTCGAGTCTCGCCTGGTTGTATTTGTGTTCATCCTTTCAACCCCTATCATCACCATATCATGTCATTTCACCTGTTGCCATAACGTTAAACCCAATAGTTGTCGCTAAAGACCTAGATGTTGATACAACCATAAATAGGAAAACAAAGTTGAAACCAGATACAAAAGTCTATGTACAGTTTCTTTGTGTATATTTGAAATTTAATAATAGAAGAGTCTATTTACAAATGGTAAATACGGGAAGTCATAAGCTATATGCGTCATGCCATGCATGCCAGGATCATAGAGCATAATGCATCGATTTGAAAATATCTTACTTATTGTTTACAAACATCCTCTCTATATATAATACCTAAAGGAAAGGTGAGGGATTACTCCTTTTATAACAAATCCTGGACATGTGTATGTGTATTACGCAATATTATTATACAATCACGAAAATGGAAACATGTGTGCCAATACAAATCAATCGGCGATACTGTGATAATCTTCGAAACAAAGTCAGAAATAAATAGCACAAAAAGTACCTTTTCTCAAATTAAAATGCATAACTCACAATACTTTAAAAATACGTTGCTATCTTTGCAATGTAGGAAATCAGTGACATTGATAAGCAACATTCAGTTTTTGTTTCTTCTTCTAGATACTGGCAAAGCGACGCCTACAAGATGATAAAATTCATAAATGAGTATATACTACTTATATCAATACTAAATATCAAATGTAAGTTTCTAAAAACTAGATAATTTTTGTCTTGGAGATGTAACAAAGTCGTTGATAAATGTCAAATGTGTTTAATTTTACAAGCATATAACAAAACATTTCACTAAAAAATACTAATATCTTTCACATATTATGGGAAAGAAAATGGGTCAATATTTCGTAAACTCTCAAGTTTCACAAAATATAATGTGAAGAGGACCATGTTCGTCTTGATAAATCATCAGCCAAACTCTAACAGGGGGACGCCCATCGAAATGTATTTCTGACCGCGAGACTGCTCTACTCGAAACAAAAACCAACCAAAAGGGGACTAAGGAATGCCGGAGTTCCAAACTGGTGAGTTGGCACGAACGTATCACCGCAACTTTTTCTCTTTTATTCTCCAACAGGTAGCGCGCGTGCAGGGCAGCGTGTTCCAACAATAACTTGGCGCCGCGACCGCCAAGCCGCGGCGGCGGTGGCGTCCGCCAGACCCCAGCCTCCAAAACCGGCCGGGCCTCGCCCGCCTGTCACTCCCCCGCCACCGAAGCGGACGACTCCATCTGCCAGGAGTCTCTGCCAACGCCCGGCTAGCCGCCCCGCCCCTCCCTTCCCTCCCCCGTCCTGCGTCACCCTGCCCCGCCCCGTCCCACCCTTCACCACCCCTCCCTCTCCTCCTCGCCTCGCCACGCCTCGCCCCATCCCACCTCGCCCCATCCCACCTCGCCCCATACCACCCCGCCCCAAACCACCCCGCCCCAAACCACCCCGCCCCACACCGCCCCGCCCCACACCGCCCCACCCGCCCCGCCCCGCTGTCCCCGCCCCGCTGTCCCCGCCCCGCTGTCCCCGCCCCGCTGTCCCCGCCCCGCTGTCCCCGCCCCAACGCCCTAGTAGTCGAGAGCTCAGCAGCGCCTCCCACTGCTCCTCCCCCCTTCGCCACACATTGCACCTTCCCGACCCGCTACGCCACGCCACACAACAACCCGCTGCGACCCGCCACGATCCGCCACGCCACACCACGCCACGCCACGCACGCCGGCGGGAACGGGACCTAGAAAGGTCCGAAACCGTCGATAAACACCGAACGATTAAAGTGGCCACATTCCGGGCGAGTCACGTGCCACCCCGACAGTGTCACCGCGGGCATAATGAAGGTGAAAGGTTAGGTTAGCGGAAGCGAGCCTGTGCCCCACTTACGGTTCCCCAACGAGATGACAGGCCAGGACAACGCTCAGTTGGAGGCAGAGTGGATTTATGGTGGGTTCAGGAGTCGGTGGTAGTAGAGATGGGATTACGTCTGTTCGATGTGTCATAAGTGCAATGCTTTGCAGTTATATTTCTCGACTAAAACATTTAGGGAAAGACGTCTTCACTTCGTTTCGACGTATGTCATTCCCTTTCGACCACATATTCCTCCTTTTGCAATTCTCCTTTGGGAAATCGTATTCAAACGCAATTAATGACATATTTGCTACCTTTGATCGAAGCTGGACTTAAATATATATTCTACTATATTCCGGACAATTTCTGCAATTTATTTTATTTTTGGACACCAATACTCGTAATCAAATAACCCCTAAACTCGTTTTAATTGTCAAACAAGTTCATTTTGAAGCAATTTTTAGGTTTCAGAATGCATTACACTATGCATTCAAGTAAATTAAACTTCTATATTTAATACAAGTAAGATAGTTGATGGTCAGGGTCTACATATCTAGAATCAGTTCCATGATGTATCACTTCATTTGCAAATGCTAGACCAATGAAAATTCATACTAGACCTATAAAAGTTCATGGAAGGATGAAATACTTATTCTTTCCTGTAATTAAATACCTTTTTCATCAAACATAATGTATTTTTCCGCGAAGCTAAAAACATAATTCCTTTATTTTTTTCTAATGAATCCCCTCGAAATATAATAGTTTATTAGTGTTGCTGCGAATGAATAATCATATTTCAGAGGAAATGTGGGGTACGGATTGCCTCACTACTTTACAGACTCGAAATAAATTAAGCTCTCTACCTGCATCGCACTTCGCAGGCGATAACTAAAACTGCCTTTTCTTATTGAGTTTTATGACCTATTATTTTCAAAGACTATTTGTATTTCTTTTTACTATTTAGTTATTCTCATTCTCTTATATATGCCATGAAATTGTAAATATAAATTAATGTACAGTGAAAATGGGAAAAACAGGTACATCCAACATCGTCATTACACCTTTTTCCAAGTCATTTCTAACAAATATGAGAGTCGAAAGATTTATTGTTTGGATTCTTGGGACATAAAAAGTCTGTCACAGCAGTGACGTATGAGACCAGACGATTCTGTCGTGATGAGGCTATGGGAATTTGATGCCTTCTACGTCGTTGGTAGAGTGTATTGCATTCTTTGAAAGGGTGCCCCGAAGATCTGTAGAAGCACACGCTTGCGTTTTTGTGATTTCCACGTTGTAAGAAGAGAAATTTATGACTAATGTTCTTAATTTAATCCCATCTTAATTAATTTTTTCTCCATTGTGATACACATCTCTACGTTTCTCAAAATACTGAGAAACATCTTAGCATGGCGTCTCCCGTAGGTAGTTTTATGCTAAAAAGTTTAATTTGTGATTTGCAATTTTGTAGTAAAAATAACCTCGAAACATATTCCACTTACCCGGCTCGTTCATTCTCACGAATAGAAAGTAACATCACAAATTCTCGATTACAATGTTTGTTTATTTTTTGTTTCAAACTAAAATAGGGTTTAATTGTCATAAATCGGATGAATTGAGTTGTAACGGTTTCATGTAAATTCTGGAAAAAAAGAATAGTAGATCTAATTCATGGCGTCTCATCAATGTACTCTTAGTTGCATTGAAATCTGATTTAATATAACACTTATCTTGTTGACGATGTTGTTCGCATTTCCTGTTGGTATAGATGAATTAACACTTCAATATCATTGTAACTTCTTATTTAGTTAAAAAAAAAGAAATCATACAATTTTACTAATTATCTATTTTGTAACAGGTATCATTTCCTTTTTTCATTACTCTCTTACTTGTCTCATCTGGCAAAATATTTTATACTTTTCTGCGACGATATGCGGCTCAAACTACGCTCCTTAGTACAAAACCAATGAAAACATTTTTTCTTTTTGTATAATTAATTGAGATTAGCCTAGAGGGAAAGCAAAGAAACGTGGCAATCGATTAATCTTGTCGAGAGGAATCAAATGAGCTATTGATGACCTCATAGGTGTTGAAAACCCCCAAAATGTGTTTTAGTTCCTTTAACTCTCGTACCATAACTGTAATTTACAATCAAGTAGCATACCTGGGGTCTATTTGGACCCAAAGTTTTACTGACAATTGGAAGCAGTAAACACGAAAGTCTACCACAATATATTGAGTGTAAATAATTGTTTTATATACGTATACATTTTTAAGTTAATTTCAATAACTTAATAAATATAATTTATTCATATTAAATATTTCATATAAAGAATAGACTTTACCGTACGCACATATAGTACGTATTGTTGACACACAATGCATCAGAAATATTTATAAGATATTTCTGATAAATCTGATTTGAAAGTTATTTCGAGATAAATCAAATATTAAAGGTATCAGATACATTTTTTGACGTTCATAACAATATATTTGAAATGAGAATGGGAAAATAACAGATTATAACTTAGGTCAAACCAGTCTCATGTAAGGAAAAAAAAATTAATAACTCTCCAATAAAATTTGAAAAATATGTGAAAATGATTTGGAACCTACACGAAGGCATATCTAGAAGACTGAAATTATACATCAAATATTTAGGAAAATATTAAGAAATTACTGATGATGGGGGTCCCAAAATACCGAGAATGATGGAGTTCAAAAAGTACGAGGATTTTGGGCAACATTTCGAAGAATTTTTTGGATGGATTCACAAAAATACGATCACTTCCTCACCAGCGGACCGAGACGCGTCAAATGACATCTCATTTATCACGATTGGTGAACGGAAAGAGATGTAATCGTGGTGACGGACGAATCGACAGACGGATGCAGGCTCCTCGATTTCTGTATGAGGATAGACAATCCTGCCACATCCGCATTGTTGAAAAAAAAAGATTTGTCAAGAGTTTTGCGGTAACTCTGAGAGGATGAAAGTGTTACGGAGGTCGCTGAGTGCTTGTTGTAGAGGTTTACGTAAGCAATGTGTGCGATGCAGGTGCATGACGGTTGGCCCGCCCTAGTGTCTCTGATGCCTCCTGTGCGCCGACGCAGCAACGGGCAGTGGGTCAAATCAGCCAAAGTTGAGATTAGCAGAATTTTCTGATGACAACTGGCCTTTTTGTATTACTCTACAAGGTCAACAAGCAAGTGATTCTCAATTTCAGCGAAATTCCTAATTATTTTCACATTGACAGTAGTTGTTATGTTGTTAACAGAAAAAACATATATTACAATAGAAAATAATAAATATTTTTAACAAAACTAATGATCTACGAAAATGATATTAAGAACGGAGTATAATTTAAAAGTAATAATACAAGGCGATTTTTTTAAAAAAATACAAATAGCCAGTGGCTAATTCAAAACATCAATCATACTAAATACATAAGAATAATTAAAAATTTTACTCTAAAATGAAATGTTTAAATAGCCACTGAAAAGGTATATTCAGAAACAATATGGACGAATGTACCATGCAAATCCCGGAAACTTGTTCCAAGGCAACGAAAACAAAACCTGAACAATTGACAACACACGCTTGGAATGTGCAAAATCCCACATCTGCATTATTTGCATAGCTACTATATCGGTATCTAATAGTTCCATATCAAAATCCTTTCCATATCTTTAGATACAGGTTCCATACATTTGCTTTATACAACGGTGCACGTCTTTAGGAACCTCTAAATTTTATAGAACTCATTGCAATGGAACGTATGGAAAGCTTTATGGAATCAGCCCTTTTTATTCACTTCGGGCGCGTCAACTTTCCAAGTTAGTGAATGTTATATTCCGAGAGATGGTGAGGCTATATTAAGGGTGACTTTGCTGTAACGCTCAGCGAACACGGAAACTATTCACTTAAAAAGTGAAGTTCCCAAGGGAGTGGTAGTTACTGCAAAAGGCCCTTGTGGCAGCATGGAAGGGGATACTAGAAACCAATAATAATAATAATAATATAATAATAATGGCTTTATTTATAATGCAAAACTCACGCCATAAGCCCCGTTTTTCCGTCTTACTTCATATAAAAAGTACTGTATACAAAATAATCAAAGCGTGTAGTTGGTGTTTCTAACATTTCTTAAAAACAAGTTACAATTTAACAAAAACTGATGATTAATAGGAAGATTCAAACAAAATTAATAAATTATTTGAAAAAATTGAAAATACAAAGATTTATTTCAAATATCTTCAATATCCATAACAGGGTGACTCCTGCTCTAAGGTAAGGTAAAGTAGGTGAAGGTAGCCCCGACTCAAAAGAAATGAGAACTAACCCCTATGACCATTTGACTGACCATTTTGTATCACCACTAGATTCCTTCTTTATTGAATCATCCTTTAGATGTATTGATGCGTGTCTTTTTTTCATTTTGAATTATTTATTTGTTAACCGATATTCACTTTATTCGTTATTTGTTCGTTATTTAATATTATATTTGTATTTATTGTGTATTTGTATTTAGCCATTATATGCTCCGTAAATGGCAATTGGCCTCGGGCCGTTAGATCTCGATGTTCATAGTCGGTCACCCTACCGGAAACCCGGGATGTCTCAAGTTCGCTTAACCATCATGACTTCACGTAATTAACAAATTTGGCTAGCGACACCAGTTTAAAGAAATTAATAGAAACATAAAAAATGGGGATTCGAAATAAATAATGATAAATCAAGAAACATGGTTATAGGGAAATCTGGGAATGATCTAGAAACAGAAATAGGTATATTTCGAGTAGTAAAGGAATTTAAATATCTTGGAGTGACTCTTAGTGCAGATGAATCTGATGACAGTGACATTATAAAAATTAAGCAAGAGAAGGGCGATTACAAGTAGACTTCATATTTTATGGAACAAGAATATTAGAAATCAAACCAAAAGACAAATATACAAGACAGTAGTGGAGAGTTGCTTATGGATCAGAAATTTAGGTTAAAAAGGATGCAATAAACTCTCAGTTGAAGGCCATGGAAATGAATTTTTGGAGACGATGTTGTCAGTATACCCTGTAAGATAGAATACCAAACGAAGATATTAGACAGATAATGCAGATAGACAAGAGATCTAAAATGTAGAATCGAAACAACTAAAAGGGTATGGTCATCTAATGAGCAGGCATGCTGACAGAATACCAGAAAGTGTCTTTGAGTGGATCCCTTTCGAAAGAAGAAAACGAGGAAGGCCAAGGAAATCTTGGAAGTCCGTCATCGATTCGGCAAAGAAGAGCAGAAGAATAGAGGAAGATGCCTGGCGGAATAAAAAACATTGGCATGTAGAGCGCGAGAAATGATCATTAGAACTGCAAACCACTAGCTTAATGATAATAACTTTTTAACTTATTATTTGTTTATACGCTACGAGTGCAATTTGGCCCAACGCTGTCCCGAGTGCGCCACCGCCCGCGCCATCGCCCGCGCCACCACCCGCCGCCGCAGAGATGCTATCGGCGCTTGCGTCAGCGGCCCGCAATCCAGGCGGCTGAGTGCGGCTCAGCGCCGCTCAGAGCCCCCGCGCGTGCGCAGGCGGGCGCGTGCCACCGCACACACGCCCACGCAGCTGCTCAGAGGGCGCGCCTCGGCGCAAGAGATGCGGTTCGCGATACGTTCGCGGAGATTTTTCTAGATCTTCGGTGGAAGAAACTAGCTCCGATGTAGATGAACTTATCGTTGTACTACTTCTTATACTGCGATTTTTCTAACTTTGCTTCTCAAGCCCCTCTGGCCATGATGGAATATCACACGGTATTTCGCGTCTTTCTGGGTCGTGCCGCTAGAAGTCGCATGATCGCAGCCACTTTTTGATACGGTCGCGATATCTAGCGGCACGACCCAGAAACAGGTGAAATACCCTGATATATTCCATCCTGAAGACGGGCCTTGAGAGGCAAAGTTAGAAAAATCGCAGTAAATGTCATAGTGAAAATAATGGTTGGGAAAGGCATACCTTCCCTGAATTGTACTTGTACTTTAATAAGTGGAGGTGTTGCAAAAAAAGTGAATAAAACATCTCTACCAAAAGTATGGATATAAACTCCTGACAGTGGATATGAACACAGTGTACATCAAACAATGATATTGTATTTGGATTTAGGAAATTTAAATATATTATCTAATGTTCATATTAGCCTCATGTATTTTTATTTACAAACAGTTCACCAAGTAATTTAATAATCAAAGCATTTCGATACAAAGTTATCTGCTTCGTCACCAACATACTACGTTTGTCAGGACCTTACAACCAATTTTCGCACGACCTGTCTCGGGTATACACGAGAGGGCTTCGCCCCTAGCGCTATTTCAAACGAACACCACTTAATTAGTAAAATAACTTAATTTAAAGAGATTAGGACTCTACTGGGGGCAACCGCAAATGCCTTACATTCATTATCACACTTTCTACAACAGACAGACACTAGAATAAGATAATTGATGTGAAATTAATTTATTTTATTAAAATTGCAGCTATTTGCATGTATTGCCTACCTCGAGGTAGTGAAGGTATATATTCACTAGCGATTGTTGACTATGTTTAGAGAATGTGTGTTTGGAAATTTTATGATGAATAATTCACTGGAGGGGCCAGTGACAGTGTACCATTAGCAAAGAAGATGTACTTTCACTGTTGCGTTTACTTCCACTAAATAACATAAAACATACATAATAAGATGCTCTACAAGACGATATTAAAGTTCATGTTTGATATATAACATGTTTTATAAAATACAAGCATTTACCGATTATATGCCAAAATCAAGAATTATCTGTTGCTTGATGTTTTCATTCAGATAACATAAACAAAATAAAAAAATAATTCACGTTATTGCAAACGGCACAGCACTTGAAGCAGCTGTGACTCTGAAAATTAACTGTTAGATTTTTTATTGGTGACATGTAACAAATATTGTTCCCTTGAAAATCAGATATCTCATTCCCCATTTTTTGTCGAGTTAACTCTGACCCACGGAGCAAATTCAAATGCTAGACAATGTATTTAATTTGTTTAAATGCGGTATTTTATTGAGAGTTTATGCATGTTTTTTCTAAATTCATATAAGCATCTTCTGAATTTGATGAGGTATCTTTTTCTTATTGGCTGCAGTATTACAACATTGGCCACCCACAACGAGTCGCTCCTCTAGTTGTTCAAACCAACTAATTAACCACCTTTGCTTCTTCCTCGTGAACGTTGAAAATCCAGACCTCCCCTATTCACAACGATCGAGATCCCAACTCACCCACCAAGGCCGCTTCAAACGCAAATACATCCTCAGCACACAACTCGCGCGTGTTTTGCTCTTCTGGATTCCAACAAAGTCTCTAAATCGCGCTCGACATCAGCGCGGCCAGAAGGCGGGAGAGACGGCGGCGGTGTAGATGGCAGTCGCTATGACTTTGGAGGTGGTCGCGGTGGCGGTGATGGTAGTTGTTGTGGTGGAGGTGGTGGTGACGACAGCGGTGGGAGTGAGCGTGGCAATGGCATTAACCGAGGCAGTAGGATTTACAGTTTCGGTGGTGATGTCGGGGGCCGGGCTGGGAACGGGAGCGGGGGGAGGGCGACGGTGTTGGCGTTATGGTTGGAGTGAGGGTGGTAGCATCATCGGTGGAGGAAGAGGAGGTGGCGATGGTGGTAGAGACTACTTCGGAGGGAGTGGCAATGGCATTAGCAGAGGCAATAGCATTTGCAGGGGCGGGAGAGGTAGGGGCGGGGGCGATGGAGCTGGGGCGGCGGTGGGTGGGGGAATTGCAGCTGCAACGGCGGCGGGAGGGGCGAGGATGGAGGAGATGGAGATGGCACTGGATTCGACGACGGAGGGAATGACTAAGGCATTAGCGAAGGCCATCCCATTTGCATGGACAGAGGCGGCGCGCCGCGGCGGCGGGAGTGGTGCGAGCGGAGGCAATGGGATTGGGATTACGGTGGGAGTGGGATGGGGGTGAGGGTCGACCCATGGTGGGTTCCGACCCATGGTGGGTTAAGACCCATGGTGTGGTCGGAAACGGGCGGTGAGGGGGAGCGGCCGCGGTTGTTGAGGGGGGGGTACGGTTTGTGGCGGTGGCTGTGGTAGTGACGACGGAGGAAGCGCGAACACGCGCACGCGCGCCGTGAGGAGTTAATTAGTCAAACTAATGAGGCGCGCCGTGACGCGCGACACGGGCGTGATGCGGCGCGCGTCCGCCGCCGCGGGGGCGATCGCATCGCCAGGGCTGCCCCAGGGCCGCGACGCGCCAGGCGCGGCATCGACACTGCGCGTGGCCTTTCGGTGGAATGCTGACGTGACGAGGGTTGACTGTATCCCCGGAATTTTGCAAAATATATGTTCTCAATACGTGAGAAACCTATGATGTAGTCGTCCGACGACTCATCTTACAATACTGGGTGTCTAGGTTCAAATTTTCCGAGTTTTATGTGGTACTTGTGGTAGACAAAGCGGTCTCATGGCAGGTTTTTCCGCAGATGCAAGGGTTTTCCCATTTCGCCGCTGATTCCATCACAGCTTTCTCATTCATATTACAACAATTATCATCACCCATATCTCATCCATCAAAATCCTTAATTCTGAGTATGGTCGGTTGTAAGGTTCCAGGATTGGAGTCCCGACCGCTCTCTATCTACCTATCTATCTATCTATCCATCTATCTATCTATCTGTCTATCTATCTGTCTGTCTGTCTGTCTTTCCCTCTCTCTCTCTCTCTCTCTCTCTCTCTCACACACACACACACACACACACGAATGTGCATTATACTTCCACATGTTTCAGGAGAGCAGTTGAGAGCTTAGAGCTTGATTGCGCTTGAGCGACGCCATGCTGACGAGCTTCCTTACGGGAAAAACATACAAGCCAACGTTCATGTTGGCGCCGGATCTCCAATGTAACGGGAGTGGAATATTGCAATCTCTAGGAATATACTCGTAATATATACTACACCAGCACTTTTATAGGTGAAGCAGAAGTAATAAACACGCTATCACTCACTTCCGCTGACCCGCATTGCCGTTGGTGTTCATAAACACAGGTGAGCTCCGGAAGGTCTCATTGTATTTCGGGCGTGGGCAGGGTCGTGTGTCGCCGTGCTCAGTGACAAGGACTCCAATGAAACACATGAGATTAACAGCATACGAAGAAAATATTGTCGATGAAAAAAACTAATAGTCAGGAAACTCCAGCAATTCGCGAGCTTGTGCCTTTGTTAACTCCGCCCTGTTTCCGCTACCTGTCAAAACCGGAGAAAGTTTTCCTGAACATAAGAACCAGGGTTGAGGCTATTCACTGCTGCAAGAGAATATTTTATCCGATCAATTCCAGTAAAATTCCCGAGTGACTTAAACAGGGGTCCCCGGACAGCTTGCCGTCCTTCCTTCCCCTTCCTTCATCCGCTCGTATCGATATGGTCCTAATGCTCATGTAGCCACCTCAATATCGAGACAGTTTCAGCAATACTAATTTGGATGTGCAAATGTCAGATAAACTTCCGAACTGAGGTGTAACATAATGGGAATGAAGAAATTAGGGGTGCTGTATCAACACATAGTTTCTCGTATTATTTCTAGTTTTCAATTTTCGTAAATTCAAGAGTTCAACAAATATGAGATTTAGGCCACTTTTAAGCGTTCTTTGGGTCTACCCCAAGCAATTCTGAGAATTGTTTATTTTATAAATTGTATTAATTTCATCCAGAAATTACGTAAAAAGTATTCAGCTTTTTCAAAAATTTGTACATGTAGTTGTTAAATATCTACTTTTTTAGAACAGATTTTACTTTAAAATTTCTCATGTTGTACTTTAGCCATGTTAGCTTTTTTGCAAATTTTGAAAATACACTTTGCCGAAATGTGATGAGAAGCAATTTTTTACTGTCGTTTAAATATTTAAAGAAACATTTTGAGAAGGTTTTGAGAACCTAATTTTTACAAATTGTTTCGAAAACCGCAAAAGTTTGCAAAAACCACTCATATTTGAAATTCACCAGACTTTGAAGAGTCTTTTACGCTATCCTAGGACATTTTGTTTAAAGACGCCATTTTTGAGAAACTTTTGGAAATGAGTTTTCGTGTATAGTACTCTAAAAAATTAAAATATGCGTTTCAAACTCGTGGAGCTTTGAGTTCGTCCACATCAAAGGGGAATATGAATTTTGGAGAAAATGTTCTGAAAGGTTTAGTTGCTAGGATTTATCACAGATGGACGGATAGATGGGCATTGGCCGTCAATCGATTTTTCGGTATCAAGGACCAATGACTACACACAGTGTTAGAGGAAGTAATTTACTACATATCGGAACAAGATTTATCCACTTTTTCTCTACTAGAGCCCGACAATGCGAGCTTCTGTGGTGAAAAAACGTCGATTTCCGCCGCAGCATTACAACACTTTCTCATTACAACGTACTGCGAGAAAGCAAAAACAAGAAGTCATGCCAGCACTTAAGCAAGTTTCACTGGTAATTACAAGAGTTTGTTAGCGACTGCTTATTTTATTTATATTCATTATTAATATTCTATTTTCATTGTGATATGATATTTATTATATTATTTATTATTTCTGACTTTAATATTTTCATATTAATAGCCTGTCCTATGGAGAACATTCATAAAACAATAGATAATGCAGTTTGCCATTAAAACTCAGAGGAAATTCGTACATGTTCCATATGAATTCTGCATTGGACTTCATAAAAGCTGCTAGAACAGTGGTGTCAAGGTCTTCTACTGGAGGCAGTGGCACGCGTCATAGCACCGTAGCATGCTACGAGCTACTCTGCGGAACTAAAGTCGGGGAAGGAAACTCTTAGTAACCTCGTCGTTTTACAATAGGGGTGGCGTTGTCTCTGGTGGCGGGGTGACGAACTACGTGAAGGGGCGATTTCGTCGTGACACTCGTGCCATGGACTCCCGCTTGTGGCATGGACCTTTTACAACACTGCAACAAGGGGCCCATAGACGCTCAATATTATTGCGCAATGTGGGTTGCACAATATTTGGACGGTGGCTTTAGACGGGCAATATTATTGTACAATATTTTGGTTTGTGCAAATAATTATATCGTATGGAGGCGATATTGATGGTTGTGCAATATATTGCGCAATCGCGAACACAGACGTACAACCACACGACAATATATTGTAGAATCTCCGCACCGGCACCACTTTTCTCTGCATGACGAATCCGATTTAATTCTTTCCGGAAGTTTGTTCGCAAAGAATTAATTTTTTCACCACTTCTTGTTTCTCAGCATTGGATATTTTTCGCGACATTTTTCTACCAGCACTTCGTGCTGCTCCCCCTTTTTTGCACGATTAGTATAATCGTTGCACTTCACATCCCACAGAGCCGGAAGGCCACAATAAACCTCAATAAAGTCTAAAAGTCAGCTTGCTTGGCAGCCATGGCGATACGTACTCGAACACGTGTTGATACTGACTGACGGGATATTGCGCAATATTGCCAACAGACGGCACAACCTTTTCCCGTTTGCACAATATATTTTCAAGAAATTGAATTTCGCACAATATATTGCACAACCTTTCAATTTCGTCTACACACGATCAATTATATTGCACAAACCCAATTATTGCGCAGTGATATTGAGCGTCTATGGGCCCCTATAGAGAATGTAGTTTGCCATTAAAACTCAGAAAAAATTCGTACAAGTTCCGTACGAATTCTGTATTGGACATCATAAGAGCAGCTAGAACTTGACTCCTAGCGAAAGGTCAGTAGTGAAGGAAAGCCCGACGACACCGACCTTTCCCCCACCGCCGCCGGGGGCAGCCCGCGCGCCCCGCAGAGCCGCGCGCTTTAACGAGTGCGGGCGAAGAAGAACGCGCTGTCAGAGCTGACAGTCGCGGAAGAGGCCACAAAACGCGCGAATCCCGCCCACCTCTCCGCCCCGCCCCGCCCCAACACTGCGCCCGCCCGCCGCCACGCCGCCTCGTAACTGCTTCTTAATGCCCCGCTAGAGACCTCGGTCGCGTTCCTATTCCGCCCACTCCCAAGATGAGCGGTATTCCCGCCTAAAAGGAAGTGCATTTGATTTAGGAGTTTGTTTGATGAAGTTGAGTATCTGAGTCAAGTTTCGGTCGAAAACTAATATATTTCACGTTGTATTTTCGTTTACTATTTTTCTGGTTTAAAGTACTTTTAAATGTTGACGTACGTCAGGTCTCATTATTTCTATATCATTTCCTATTTATATTACTCCAAGAACAACTATTGACTGGTTCATTTACAAATACAGGAAGTTCATGATGTATAGGTGACATGTCTTCAGGTATTCTACATACGAGTATTTCGCTCTTTTCATTGCGGAATTTTGCACAACCTCAAAACCTGGAGGAGATAAAGTAACTGTCTTAAATTACTCAGTCTAAAAATCCATGACAACTTTTATCCCATGTTTGACTGTCAGTTTAGTCACGAAAGATAAATAACACTTTTACTTTTCGCTACCGCTTACACAGTAGAGAGAAAGATAGTAATGCTGGTGAAAAAACGGCGAATTTTCGACAGTAAAACTCTTAATTACAGGGCCCTGATAACGAAAACAAAATCCTCTAACACATGGTGTAGCCAGAATCTATGTTTTGTGCGTCCTAGGTACCGAAAAATTGAATGACGGCAAAATGTCTGTCTATCCGTTCGTCTGTGAACAACGCAAGTGGCTAAACCTTTCAGTCTATTTTCTCCAAAATTGATTTTCCCCAATCGATCTGGCCGATGTCGCGGCCTCTTGCATTTTAACCGATATTTTAATTTTGGGAGCACTTCATAGGAGACACCTGAGACATTTTCAAAATTTTCAAAAAATGGCCCAATCGTTTTTTATTAAATTTTGTTGTTGGATAGTGTGAAGAACGTTTAAGAGAATGGTGCAGGTCACACGCTTGTTGAAAACAATAATTTTTAGAAAATTGCAAAAATTCAAATTTTTTCAGTGTCTTACTACAACTTCAATTATAAAGATAGATATTTTTCCTTAAAATCTGTTCCTTAAAGATAAATTTTGAATAAATTCATGTACTTTTAGGAAATTTGAGTACTTTTTGCGTACTTTTGCGAGAAAATATGTGGGAGAAAGTACGTGCTGTTTTAACACCACTAGTTACTATGTTATGATTCATAGTATGCTGATATATCGCTCTACAACTCAAAAATATATTTATTTTCTGACGAGTTGGCGCAGTTCGTCACACTGAAGATTGCAGTTCTCGTAAACAAGATGTTTGAAGACAAGAATAAGAACTGCATTAATATTATAATATTAATTATAACGTTCGGCGTAGAAAGCAAATAGCACACAACCGCATTGGTCTTCAGTGAATCGTTCAGTGAAATGCCATCCATATTCTTAGAAACAAGAGCCTTCTTAGTAACATTCTTATCACCAACAAGGCCGAAAAACGTAAATATTTATGAATGCATTTTGACAAATAGAACTAATGAACACATTATTTCCCGACAACAATAAAAATATCACTGCACTTTTGACATATCCGTGAAGTCTCTAGAACCACAGTTCATCATCCGCCAGCCTAAATCCATATTTCCTCGTGGACGGTATTTCCTCGTGGACGTGGATCGTGCTCACATGAGGTCGCTCGTGAATCACCACTGACGGAGTTGCCGGCGTCGGAGGTTGCATGAGCCCGTAGCATAGTGTAACGAAACAATGCGATTGTTATAGTCGAATCCACGCAATGCGCGCGCCAGTTGGCTATTGTCGTTCTGACCTTCAGTTCTTTTTCATCTGTTACAGGATTGGCCATAGATGCCCGTAAGGGTAGGAATGGCTGCACCGCGGTGGAGTGAACGCATATTGCACCTTACGTGCGTTCACAAAGCTGCGCAAAGTACTCGCTCTCTATAGTCAAATCCATTTATTATAGCCTCCCCAAGTTGTTGTAATATTCGCCTCACTGAACAAAATCTCAGTACGTGAAACAAAATTGCCAGTATAATTAAATGCTTGTAAGGCAATGACTAATCTCCAATTGAACATTTGCGACAAAAAACTGTTCAAACAAATATTCAGTTATGAGGTATTCTTTCAACTCAACCGACCAGTATAACAAATTGTAAATGCGTCAGGCTTATCAGGCCAAAACCTCTGTTCTACTTGACTCAAACCTCTATCTTGCCAGAGCCAAACCTCAGCCCTCCCTGATCCAAATCGCAGTCTTGGCTGATCCAGACCCCCAATCATACCTATCCAAACATCTGTACCAGCTGAGTTCAGTCTCAGAGACATCATTGCCGCTGACAATGCAGCGATGCTGACCAGCAGGCCCTAGGTTTCGAGTCCCAACCGTGACGAAGTTTCGACATTATCAACACAGGTAATGTGACACACGTTGCCGGCTGATCTGATTAGTAGTTATCATTATTTCTAAGATCAAAATCACGACTCGCGGTCTTTCCTTCCTCTTCCTTGTCCAATCCTCATACGCATACACTCTTACACTTACATGTACTATCACAAGTTCCGGGGGACAAGTCAAGAGCTTAGAATTTGCCCCGGCTGGAGTAGCGCCCTTCTGGGGAGAGATAACTGGAGGAACAAATTCACCGTAAGTCTGCTTGTACGTCGGCGCCGGATTTCACCATTTAGTGCGGGAAGAACATCGCAACCTCCTAGGGAAAAACATTCACTACACTAACGACACCAATGACTATAGCAATTGATGTGCCCGAAAACATCAAACAAAACTGTGACTTACCTGAACCTTTTGCACACGACCAGACTTTTTACTCATTTCTGCATTCATCAAAGAATATGCATCCAATGTTTGCTGACAAAAATGCCTATCCTTCTAACTATAGACATCCCGGTATGGTACCATAAATAACGTATTTTGTTTCGTTTGCGAGTGGTGGCGTGAAATTCATGCAAAACACACAGTATTAAATTTTTTTTCATTCTATAATGTTTCGCTGTACGCAATTTTCGAATCACCTCATCTTAGAATGCATCCGTCACTCTCCCTCTGCACCCGCACTCTGCTGCAGGAGAATACTAGCGACCGGCCGCTCTGATCGGCAGTTTTACGTTGTTTTCCTGATCAACACATTGGGAAGGTTGCACTAGTATCTTAACAAATGGAGATACGTGGTCGGGAAAACAACTGTAGCCGACGTGTAGGTCGGCGCTAGATCCCACTCTTCAGCAGGGGAAGATCATCGCCACTTCCAGAGGAAAAACAAACACTGAACTTTCGGGGCTAACGACCTTAGCGATTGACACCTCCGGAAACACGAAATAATCAATCAATCCGCACTCTGCATCCGACATAGTCTATTCCAGTGTTGTCAAGGTCGATGCCACGAGCGGGAGTCCGTGGCACGTGTGCCACGACGAAATCGCCCCTCCACGCAGTCCATCACCCCGCCACCAGAGACAACGCCATCCCTACTATAAAACGGCGGGGTTACTGATACGCTATTTGCACAGAGAAGCTCGTGGCATGCTACGGTGCCACGACGCCTGCCACAGCCACCAGTAGAAGATCTTGACACAACAGGTCTAGCCTATGCCCCCGAGGCCGTCACTGCCCCGTTTCGTGTCTGCCCCTTTTCTCGCACGCGCCTCGGCCGTCCTCATCCTCGTCCGCGCCCTCACCGCGCCTGCGTCCGTGCCCCCGCCCGCATCTTCGTGCCCTCCTCGGCCCTGCCCCCTCTCCCACCGCCTCCGTTGTCCAACGCCGCCCCCTCGCTTTGTCCGCGCGTCCGCCCTCGTAAACGCGCGCGCGCGTCGGCGGGGCAGCCCCAGCGAGCGGGCCCTGACCCCGGAATCCGCGCGCGCCACTCCGCGTCCAAATGGCGCGACCTCCGCGCGGGAGGCGCTTTTGTGGTTGCGGCGGGAAGAGCACGCGTCCGCCCGCTGACATGGGCGCGCAAAAATTTACTCCCGCCCCGCTATTTACTTCCTACTCCCAGCTGGCGAAAACGCGTTGGCTGGCTGGAGGTTGCCTCGGAGTGGTTTGGACTGTCCATCACATTTGTGGCAGCGATGGTGTAGCGGTTAGAGTGGCGGACTGTTATACCCAAGTTCGCGGGTTTAAAACCCGATCGAAGCCGTGGATTTTTAAGGGCGAAAAAATCCTTTGGAGGGGAAGTAAAGCCGGCTGTCCCATGTTAGTAGATTTACTGCATGTAAAAGATCCTCAAGCCTAATGACGCCTCTCAGCTAAATTCAAAAATCGCCTATTTCGTTGCTCTAGGAATACCTTTTTTTCTCCGCTAGTTGGTCAAAGGAGCGTAATAAACTTTGCATGGCCAGACGGAAGAGCGGACCTGATGGCCCGAGGCTCGCCACGTAAAATAAGGCATTAACGAACTAACTAACTCCCAGCTGGCGAAAACGCGTTGGCTGGCTGGAGGTTGCTTCGCAGTGGTTTGGATTGTCCATCACACATCATTCGGGGTCGTGGATGATAAAGACGTTAAGTGGAGGTTGCTGGAAAACAGAGTTGTACTACAAAGTGACAAATTTATATTTAAATATCATTTTGCGTTTTTTATAAGAAGAGTCATGCATCTGAGAAGATTTGTTTTGGTTATTTAAGTCTGTATAGAATTTATAGTAATTCTACACAGAATAGCGATTATTAAATATCTAATGGACGGCGTTAACGAATTGTGTGTTGAATATTGTTATGTTTGTACTATGTTAAGTGCTACTCTGAGAAAATAAAAATCTCGCCAAAGCTCTATCTTCACACTTGCAATACACGCTTCTTTCATTTCCTTATCTTCTCGAAATTACGACTACAAAAAGAATATCTAATCTTTGACCGAGCTTACATGCTACGGCCGAACGTTCTCCAAACTATGTTTAAGCAAGTTATTATTAAACGATGTGGCTTGCATTTGGAAACACAGAATATCAAACATGACTTAATATATCACGAGATATTCAGAGGTCTGAGTAATAATTTAAACCGACCTGTATTGTCCCTGCCATCATGTCTATAAACGTATGTGCTTCCAATATTCTTAATTTTCAGAACAATATCTAAAACAACGCCTGCATGTCACGAGTACATTTTGTATACATCGACGTACGCAATGATGCAAAGGTCTGTGAACCCTTGACCGAGCGTTGTCCAAATCAACATATTGTGTTTTTCCAACTCTGGTGTCGGGCGAACACAATGGAAGAGTAACCTAAAGGAGACCTCGTTATGGGTATCATAGTGAATTCAACAAGGAAGTTCAATCCGTAGGCTATGTACAAGTGACATAAGTTAATATATTTTATGATGTAATAATTCATATCATAATTATTTTCTAGTCATTTAGAGCATTTAAAAGAGGCTGCTTCTTCATAACGTACAAACCTATAGGAACACTAGCAAAGAAATGCTCTTTCTCCATATTTTCAATTACTGGAAGTTTTTGAATGTACGCATCTATATGAAATTTATCCATTGACACCCGCGTCTTTTAACAATATCACGTACTGTTTGCATAGTCGTGTTTGGAAATAGAATGAACAGCCCATCTCCGACCGAACATTTTTAAAATCAACAGCTCGCTTCCAGGACGTCCGACACATTTCACTAATGTTTCTGTTTGCAGTGTCCTCCCTTTCAATATGCCTAAGCCTCAACGCACGATCGAATCGAAATTTTAATTCTATTCCCTCATGCATGTCAACGTTTTGCTCACCACCTCTATCAACGTGCCTTTTGATACACAAAAAGTTACTGATTTGCGACCGAACATACCTTAAATCGGTTCCAGGATGTCCGACACAACTCACGAAAATTTCTGCTAGCAGTGTCCCCCCTTTCAATTTGCCTAAGCTTCAATATACAATCAATCCGAAATCTCAATTCATTCTTTTACGCATACCAGCATTTCGCTTGCTCAATCTAACAACGAGTATGGATGCAGGAAAGGCTGCTCACCTGCGACCGCGCATTCCTGAAATCAACAGGTTGCATCGGAGCGCCTTTCCCGCAGCCGAGCGCCTGCCGTTCGCGGCGTTTGATGGAAGGGCGGCGCGGACGATGCCATCCGAACGAGGCCCGTTTGCCATAGCAGGGCGCAAGAATGCGGAAGATTATGGTTTACGAGTTTCCCAAATCTGGGACGTGTTATACACCAGGCACGTTCCTCAGTGATATACTGCAGACGAGCCGGCGCGGTGCGATGTCCCAGGGCTCCTCTCCCGGCGTTTTATGTGCGGCCGCTGGCCTCCGCAACAGCGGGCGAAGCAACGAGTGGGTCCCTCGAGACACACCCCCTGCGTCTACGCCCACGCCCGCATTCGCGCCCGCCTCGCGAGCGGTCCCGTTGCGAACTTGGGAAGTGACCCACTGACTATTGGGTAGCTGGGCACAGTGCACTCGGAAGTGCTCCAAGAGAAACGCGAATATTAACTGTTTTTTCTTTTTCTCTCTGATTGAATTCACTGGTTAATGTGACACAATTCTCTGGAAAATTCATATTTAATTCATAAAGCAAAAGGTAATGTTAGATAATTCATAAACCACAAAGACAGTCGGAAATGGCTAATATGTATGTGATAAACCCAATTCCTACTGAGCGGAAGTTCTGAGCTCAAAAGTATTCTTATCATTTTAGCTTACATCTGAAAAAAATTGCTATTTTGTAAACTGTTTTGATCTTCTGTAACATGGACATGCTAAAAGCAATAGATATTTTTCTATTTTAGGTCTTAAAGAAAAGTATATCAGATATTAATTAACTCCTTAGAATTTTAAACTTTCAATTTATTGTTTCATCCATCGTTTAAAAAATCTATTTCGTTAGCTTTCGATGTGTATGAAAGCCAGAAAATTAAACAAAAAAACCTACACGATATTTTCTTTGCGACATCTTTGCAAGCAAGTTTCTATCGCGCGCTCGAATGTACATCCCTGCGATTGACATTACAGCGCCACCGGCTGTGTGACAGGCTGACTTATTGTCCACTAGTAATGTTGTCTCCTCTATCGCTGGCGATGACGGTGGTTGGAGAAGTTGAATGCTTGCGAGTTTGCATTGAGCAAGTGATAACAAAAAGGGAAAACGAAGTACACTGAGTGAGAAAGAATATAGAGGACTTATTGCGAGTGAAAGAAAACAAGCTGGGATAACTGGGCACAGAAAATGAGACAAGTAAGAAGAGAGAAAAAATAAATAAAAGAAGTTCAACACAACGACGTATGAAGAAAGCTGACATGAATAAGCAGGGACATCCCGGTTGGCAAGGATCGCGAGAGTTTTGAGAGTTGTTAAGCTTTTCAGAGTGTATCGAAGATGAAGAATGAGGTACAGCGTGAAGGTTCAGAATAGTAATGGAAATGACAAGGAAATTCGGCAGCGCCAGCCCTTCAGAGAGAGAGAAACAAAACGATAATAAGATTCTGGTTACTTCTATAAGAGGAACTAAACGTAAAATTTAAAACATATATGATATCCATTTTCTTCGGGGTCATCTTCAAGGGATGCCGATTTTCGACTATACGCGACTTCGTCCCTCATGGAGACACATATTAACCTTTCCACTAGACACTAAAAACTTGCGGGCTCGTAGGTCTGTGGTCAGATTCACAGGGCTGCGACCACGCACATACATGAAAGACACGGAACAAACAATCATGCCCATGGCGGGTCTCGACCCCGCGACGCTCCCGACCGAGGTGCTGAGTCGACACTCGCTTTAACCACCTCAGCCATCCAGGTCAGCTGTCATATGGATATATGTTTGATGAATGTTAAGTTAAGAGGTTGAATTATAACGATAAAATGACACAATTCGTGACTGATTCATTATCATATATATATAAATATATATATATATATATATATATATATATATATATATATACACATATACATACATCATATACATACATTTATGTAGAAAAAACCTGAGAGATTTGCACAAAAATATGCCCTATAAATTACCTATATTAAGCAATTATAACTCTATTTTTATTATTTCTCACAGTACTTTTCCCAATCCGTTTAATGAAATTTCGATAAGAAGCATTGGTATTATCAATTATTAGTATTAATTCCCCCAACGCAATTCCTGCCGCTAAATACGTTTGACATTTGCATTAAAACCACTTTTCAACACAATAACGAGAAACCTGTAGCAGATTCATACCACGAAACGAGAAGTTCCTTGCTTTTTTCCTTTCTTTTTTGCGTCCTATTTTACTCACATATATGTAAAGTCAGCCTCCTCTATGGCTTGTGGCAGTTCAAATCCCGAGTGTTAATTCATCAACATTACTCATTTCCAAGATTAGATTAATTCAGAGATTATTTTCAAGATCGCACGTAATAGTGGAAACGATCATGATGTTCCTCAATATCAGGCATAATCCAGGTATAGGAAATTGATATTATCTACAATGAACCATGCATTCAAAAACACACTAAACAAAATTAAAAATTAAATTTATTAAAATCAATATAAAAAATGATAAACGTTTTTAATCAAAATACATACAGTAATTAGCAATTTGCAGAAATGTGATGATTACTAGGAAAATAGACCAAATAAGCAAAATGTGAATCATAAAATGTTGCTTAAATAATTGGATTTCGGGTGTTCCAAGCACATACCATGAAAGCATGCTTTCTAATTAGAAGGGGGAAATATGCATTGAAATCCGGACCCTAATTATCACCAGCAGAATACATTGTCAAAATAATGGATCGAGATAATACTTCAACCAGCATTATGGCATTTATAGTTTTGCCTTGACCTGTTTCTTTCTGGAAGGCCACTCTTTTCGTATCTTCAGATCATTTTCATCCTATTCTTATTCCCGACTCATTATATCACGTTTGATTCCGTAGTATAATCTCACAAGTGGCCTCTTTCTTTTATCCTATCATGCTCTTCATTTACAAGTTTCCGACGGCTCCTTCTGATCGTACATGCCATATTCATTTTACACTTACGCACGTAATATGGGAGTCTTAAATAATTTCTAGTTCAGTTTAAACATAATGGGAACGCCATAATCAGACAATACTGAAAAATCCAATATTTTTATAGTACTCATTGTCTAACTATATCTGGCATACCTGGTATGGATAATGTTAATGGATGGATCACGATATTGATATTTGAATGAGAAACTAGGATTTGAAGTCGGTACTCAGTTGTGGATGGTGAGCAATCTGACATCTATCCCTTGGGTCACCCTCAGAATAATACTGACCGACAAGCAAATGAACAGAGAAAGGGAGAGATTTGAGACACTGAACTAAAAAGGGCCTATGCAAGTACAAAACAATTTAACGCCGGGCCAAAAAAATAGCTGAGCAGAGAGGCCCAGGGAGGGATGGTACTAGTTGGAGAAAGGAAAATGTTAATTAAATGACTGAAGTCAACATGCGATAGTTCTAATTATCCTTATTCACATTCAGTTTATTTGGTGAAATATTAAAACAGAAGTTAAATCAAACGAAAATTTATTATGGATCTTAATGAAACATTGATAGAGTAATTCAAATATATTGATGTTTCGAGTTGAACTAAATTAAATTAATTGAATAATTGATGTTCCCGGGCACGTCAAATGCTATGGTCATTGGTCAGGTTAGTGTAATGAATGTTTTATCGCAAGAGGTAGCGGCGTTCCTTCCCCGCGAGATGGTGAGATCCGGCTCCGACTTACTAATCGACTTGCGAGGAATTTCATTCTGCAGGTATCTCCCATCAGCGGTGCAAGATTGAAGTTCCCAACTCAGTGTAATGCATGTACGCATAATAGTACGAAAGGGGAGACGATAGGATGAGCAAGACAAAAGAGAGATCGCGCGCGGTCTGTAGCCCTATGGCCAGTTTGTTACAGTACTGCTGCGGAATTCGTCTGGTATTGATCGGGAAAACTCTAGAAAACTACCAATCAGAGCAGCTGGCCGCTGGAGTTCTCCTCTAGACAGCGACTGAACTCGACGTAGCTATTTAGCCAGTGCTGAAAATCCGTCACCGACGGGACTCGATCACTAGGTGACAACGCTCTGAGCTAATCACTGCCGGCCAAGTAAAACGAAACATGGACATGAAAATTAACACAAAATGAAGCAACTTGCTTCGCCGACGAGGCCATTCCGTGGCGCGGACGGCACGGGCGAAGCAGGCGGGTGGGAGGAGCGCGCGGGGCGGACGAACCGGAGTCCGCCGGGTGCGACGGGGCCCACCGCGTCGATCGCCGCGGGACGAGTTATGCGACGGGCGCCACTCGTCCAATCGTTAGCGTCGCGGGCGACACGTCGCGCTACGCCGGCAGGGCCGCGGACAGGACGGCCACCCGACGCGACGCGATGCGGCGCGGAGCGGCGCGGCGGCGGGGACCACCGGCGGGCGAGGACGACCGGAACTCCCTTCGGAGGCGGAACCGCGCGGAGCACCCCGCGCCCGAATCCGCTCTGCTGAGACCAGCAAAGATTGGGCGGCATGTTTTGAATTTGCTCTAGACTTATGCATAGGACTCATTTTAGAGCTCCCTGATAGGACATTGAGGCGGCGCGGCGCACGAAACCCAGCCCTGTTCGGCTTCGAAGCGGCGCCCGGTCCCATGCTTTGAATTTACACTGGACTTGTGAATGGGACTTATTTTAGAGCTCCCTGATTGGACATTGAGGCGGCGCACGAAACGCAATCGACACATTTCTCTGAGACACATACTCTTTGAAGAGACAGCCAGAAACAGCTGTGGATAGCTGGTGCATTCGAAAAGAGTAGGGTCAGGGCGCTGTCTACAGCTGTCTGTCTGTCTCAGAGTGTATGTGTTTCAGACAGATGTGCCGCTTGCGTTTCGTGCGCCGCCTAACTGTCCAATCAGGGAGCTCTAAAATAAGTCCCATTCACAAGTCCAGTGTAAATTCAAAGCATGCGACCGGGCGCGCTTCGATGCCGAACAGGGCTGTGTTCACACAGGCGACTACGGCTATAGTGAACTCCTGGGACTAACACTCTTGGTTCACTATATCTGTTGTTCATTATAACCGGTGGTGTCTATATTAAATAGAATTTCTCCATAATGATTGATTTTATAAATAGTTGGAATTCACAATACCCGAGTTCACTATAACCGGAGTCGATCTTTTTTATTGCATATTTATTTTTCTTCCGAAAATATAGTGATCATTTACACTTTTTCATATGCAATAGTTGGTTTACAAATATTATTATTGCTTAAGATTAAAACTAACTCTAACTACAGCAAGGAGTAGGTAGCTATCATAAGCACCTACTGTTAACAATTGTTCGCAAATATGCTTAGGAAGACATCAAATGGGTATCGGTTTTTGAGTCGAGTTGGAAAAAGCTGTGTTGAAGCGAGTTTGTAAAGGAGGTTGTAATGGATTGTGTGTGATATGGAGCTGATTTTTGAATTATTAGAGAGGTGAGCTGTGTGCTTAGTGATGGGTATTATATTCAGTTCTGTGTGTAATTGTCTATTGGATATAAACCATGGAACAAGAGTTGCTAATCGGAGAAATCTATTTTCCGACGGCTCTTCCGACGGTATTATTATACAAAATTATATTTTGGATTATATGCGGTTGTAGCTGATACATTAACCCCAATGTGGTATGCGTATCACATTAAGATCTGATTATAGATTTGTATAATGTGATGGCAAGATTGTAAGGGCTCTAAACATGACCTAACTGAGCCACCCTATGATATAATACTAAAAATCTACATCATGTAAATAAATAAAATAAATAATTTTAAAAATATTTCGTGCTCAAAAATGCGATAAACGAAGACGTATGGTAACAAATGTATTATTCCGAACATTAGAGGAGTCCTTAAAGATGATGGAAAAATACTTCACTATAACTAAAAGCTTATACATTATCTAAACCCCAATGTTATTTCCCATTTAATTAAGTCGGGTAAATAATTTGACAGATTTCATTGGCCAACGCAACAACAGAATGCAAATCGCTCTTATTTAATTTCTTGAATATTACAGTAACCTGCGTAATGAAAATGTGTAGTAGTATATTATTTGCAGATCAAAGGAAGAAAATATAATGGAACCTTCTTATATAAACGATGAGGAATTAAAGGTTAACAGTCGGGTCCACTGAAACGCTCAGTGTTCAGTGGGGCACGCTCAGTGATTCCAATGGGTGAGCATGCTTTTAGAAGTGACAATGAGTGAGATCAGGAGGTAATAGTACGAATAGTATGAAGATTCATAAGTTAATTCCTCCAATTCGTACAAAGTGGTTCGGTCACATTCCACAAGTACGTGCGGATTTCAAAGAAAATAACGCATATTAATTCAGTACTGACAATATTCTTATCTGACTTAATCCGGTTCTCCAGAAAAATATTCGTTTCAAACTTTTGACTTCTTATGTCTGCCGTGCCGAGACGAAACTTAGCGGTGTAGCGTGTTTCTCTCATTGACTATTAATCAAACGTATTTATCTGACAGGATTGGAGTGGAATTAATCCAGACATGGACCCCCAGCTTTAAGCCAGCAACCTCCAGCCTCTCCCATCTCACAACTACTCAATTCACCATTTTAAACCTCGCGAATCGCTGCATATATTTTAAAAATACATTTGTAACATAATGAAAAGATATCTTCCTGTATTTTTTTTGGCTCACGAATAGGCTGACTTGGATCACGCATGCATGCACCCTGCATTTACCGGGAGTCAATAACAGTATCTCGGTAGCACGTGCATGTAATTTTTATCATAAGATCGGCATTTAGCTGGATCCCATTTTTAACCCCTAGGGTTGTTAGCCCTAGTTGTAACCCCTAGGGGTATAGTAGATGAAATGAGTATGATGATGGTAATGAGGAGTGAATGGACTACTACACAGATATGCACAGATGCCCGTGGCGGGACTCGCAGCCGCGATCCTTCCATAAGAGATCGCCACTGTCTTAGGGATGTCGGCTATCGTGACCGGCGATCTTCCAGTTTATTAATATAAAATTATAAATGCAGACTCAATCATCAATTGTAAAGGATTATTTAACATTAGTAATGTCCTTTGATGGTTTTTAGTGAAACAATTGTAAAGTATTCTTAACAAAGTTTTCTAGCAGGCCATCAGATGGCCATAGAGTTATTCGGGGAAAACAGCATAGGCCACCTCTTTAGAAAGAAAACACTGTGATTTCTTTTAGTCATAATACATTAGACTGCTGTACTTCTGTTTATTAAGCTTTTGTATAAAAACTATTGTAAATAAGCTATGATGCGTTCCCATACCCTCCAATGGTCGAACTTCAATTGATCAAGAAAATCTCTGACAAGCGTCGGAAAATCAGGATTCAGCAACGAACTAGTCTCCCAAGTACCCCGAGAAAGAGAAATGAAAACCACGTTGCAAAGTTGCACATAATTTTTATTCGTTTTTCTAAACATCTCCTTGCTCAGGCCATCCAGATTTCATCCTCCGCTACCATGTATTTCCCGGGAGAATACTGAACGGCGCTGGGTCCGCTCCGAGAGCATATTAATCACTTTTAATTGCTGTGCTAATTGCGTTGCGTGACCATAGATTCCCCGCGGCGGGCGGGCAGAAGGTCGGCGGCAGGTGCAGGAGCTGGGTGGCCCACCGGCCAGGAGGAGAGGCAAGGGCACCCCATGGGGATAAATACAACCACAGAGCAGGCTGGATTCCCTCACATGAACAAATCACACCACTCCGTATTTGCGAATAATTATGTGACGAAAATTACCATTCAATTGTTCTCTCTATATATAACACACACAGGATGAATGAAGGTTTTTGACATTTTATAAACAAATATCGAAAAATAACCTATAAGGGTGTACAGTTTGTTAGAAAATTACTCCTCAGTCTTACAACAGACAAAAAAATTATTTTACAGATTATCACGTAGGAGTCAGATTACTGCAACACAAATGCAAATCGCGCATTACTTGTTCATAATTTATGTGCATTACGTTCATGTGTATGCCCATAGAACGAGGATAACGACGCATCCTAGGCCCTTAAAGCTAGGTTTTCATATCCCGAGAGGAAACTAGTTTAGAAGGGACAGGTGCTGACAGGTGGGAACCGAGTTTTTTGGGCAGAATTACACTATAATGAGACCTTGAACTTTTTATGAGAGGTCCAGAGCACAAGGTGTATAAGTGCATGTTTGGCAAATTTTGAGTTACGAGTTGGATTGTAAAGTAAAAAATCAATTCTATTTCGTGAACAAATGAATTTCCAATAGCTCAAAGAGTTGCCGCGTTCTAGAGGTGGAAAGAAAGTGCCTTCCCTAGAGTTTTCTATAGTCACACAAATTTCAACTCAATTTTCTCCATACCACATTTTTAGAGCATTGATATCCCTTGCGTTCTAAGCCTCTCCTATTTAATATTTGGATATTTACTCTGATGGGGATTCCCACTCCGTAGCGTGGGTTTTCAGATATGAGCAGTCACTCGACATTATGTAAAAATTAAATTATAGGAATATAGACAGGAATAATATTCTACAATAAAATTCAAGTGACTACTTGATTTTCTGTTATATTTAATCTCGGCACTTATCATTATAAGAATACTTACTCATGCACCGTACCGAACGTATAATGCTGTATGCTGTAACGCACAATTCAGGGGTGGCCATTCCAAGTTAGAATCAAAAAGGACACTATTTTCACTTTTTAAGCAATGATTGTAAAGAGAAGAATATTTTCACTTATCCAGCTAGTTGTGACATTAATTTATTATTCCGATTTCGCCACGAGAGACAGTAAGTGTTTCGGGGCACTCATAATACGTCACACCTTTCGAATCCACAATGCTTGTCGGAGATTTATGAATCAATGGCCGCACGATATAGGGCGATCAGCCCAACGTTCGGCTCTTAAGATGGGAATGAGGACGGGACAAGGAAGAAAGTATCGCGGCTGTCCATGTTCTAGATAACCTCTCGCAAGCGTCTGGAAATGATCAGAGAAACCACGGAAGGTACTGATCAGAGCAGTCTGCCTACAAGTTCGACTATAGCAGGCGCCACCCACTCACACATGCTAAGCGCATAAAGTACTTTTCTGGTAACTTGGCGGAATGGCACCCGCGACCACTTGTGCGCTAGAGCCATGAAGCGTCGTCGAAACGCTCACCGCTTTCAGTATTGCAACATCATGTTGGTAAATAAATTACACTGCCACGATACTGTTTCTAGAATACAAAACTATTGCGCGAGTAGTTTATATTATTTATTTATTTTTTCGAAACCTCCATAGGGATTCTCTCGTAATAGACCCAAACTACAAGTACATTATCACTGAAATAAAATGCTCTAATTGCAGTGTTGCAGTTTCTCTTACCTTTAAACCTATTTACAAAGTGCAATCGCGAAATCAGTTTCGAAGAAAACGTAAAACAGTTTTCTTTGTAATAGTTCATGCAGCTAAGAAATGGCATTTGCACTGAGTTATATCAGAAAATATTAATGAAAAAATAATTATTCGGCAATTTCTCTTAGCTGACTAGAGAAATACGATATTAGATTCTTCTGATTAGGGGTCATATTTACTAGAAATCTGACTTTCAATGTTCTTAATAAACTCTCTATAATTTTACGTTCATCTCTATACAATGGACCATTAAATTTTAACACTTTTTGAAGTATTATAACATTTAATATAATATAAATAATAAATTCTTATAAATAATCTATAATAAAAATAAATAATTTATTTTTTACCCGTTTTCCCTATTTTTTCCTATTTTCCATGCAGTTTTTACTGCACTGTTTTCGCAGTGTTTTATCCTGTTCATTTTTCGGATAAAATTAATGTTTTCCTCCTCTCACACCTTTTCTTTCTGTTTATCTTCAGTTTCCTAGTCTCTGATCCACCTCTTTGGTCGGACCCCGCGGTGACCAAAAAACCTGGGGATTTCAGAGCGGTGTCGTCGACCCCGTCGGCCCCGCCCTGATCGCCGCCCGCGTCCGTCGCGTGAATGACCAGATCGCCCTCTTAAACTCTGCTCCGCACGGCTTTCACTTTCACCGGCCGCGTTTGACCTCGGCGATCACGAAGAAATTTCATCGCGGGCGTCGACGCACCGGCCGGCCGGCAAGGGCGAGGGCGCGCGAGCGCGTTTATAGTGTCCGTACAACGTTACAACGGTCGGATGAATCATAAAAGAGAGTAGGAACCCGTGTCGCGGCTGTAGGGACGCGGCGGCCTGTGTATCCATTAAGGAGTAGAGACATCTTCGACTCCACCAAACCGCGGCGTTCAAAAACGCCCTGACTTATGCCGCTAATGATATATTCGGCTCGTAAACCAGCGAAGCTCATACGTTACCCCATAGGAGCGGTCGTTATTAATTTCTCGCAGCGCCGTGAAAGACTGCGGCCGTGATATATGAACGGGTGTTTGGAGCCCGCGGGCGATGCAGGCGTGTTTGTTAGGGCGTGTGCATGCGGACTGGACACTGCGAGGAGCGCAATCGCCGAATAGCGAGGGATTGTATGACGCATTTGCATACTCGGCGGAGGTGTGACCAATTCGACGTTTTATATATATTCCAGTCAAAATGCTTTGCTTCACTGACAACGCAGCCCACTCTCGGACGGCTTTCGTTTCTGGGAAGATTATTACACGCTGAGAACATTTGCAAGTACTAATTCTCAAATCCTCCTGAGAAATTTCCAAGCTTCTTTGTCTCCAGTTATTTGTTTCATCTCTTCTTACGGTTATCATTACTCAATGTGTTACAGTTAATTTTGTATTTTGCTCAAAGTCGACCCATATACTATTTTGAACGATATTAAAAGCATGGTGTACTTTAAACACTCAAGACGTGCGAGTAGAATAGAGGAGGGAAATGAGTTACATAAATAATTGTATTAATCGAAAGAAAAATTTTTTTTGGATATTTAGAGAAAAATTAGATTCAATTTGCTTCATACTAATTGCATTATTGAAGTTCGCCAGCACGAATTCCCTCTAAGCAAACTTTTCAAGACTAAATAATAGACAAAAATGTGGTATTGGCTGAATTCCATCATCATTCTTAGAAAGGTATTACAAGGTATTATTCATAAACAATAAATGTGAAATGATGTTTCATTGTGAAGTTTGCGAGGTAGTTAGTTGAGAAAAGTAATAACTTGCTAATAGTAGACGTTCAATGTCTGTTTCAAACCACCAACACGGGTGGAAAAGATGACAACCCGTAATTCATATATTTCTTGTACTACAAATAACTGAAACCTCATTTTTGCTTATAAGAAATATTGATAGCATTCTCCCTCGGAGGAGGCCATTGAAAGAACTTCCTCAAACTTCCCAGAATCCTAAAGAAAAATCTGAGAGATTGTCCGTTTGTTCTGAAATTTGTAGCGAACGATCTCTTCACTCAATGACCATTATTCACTTTGGAAAAAAAACTATCATTTGTCGAAAGGTGATGACACAGCACAGCGAGAACAAGAACAAGGCAATTACAGTGGTTCAGAAAAACTACACATGGCACTGTCCGCGGGCGACCTGAGGGTTAAGACAGACGCTTCATCGCCCACGGCGGAGGCTTCTTAAAAACAGCGAGTGGAAACGCGGAAAATACGTGGAGAAATCCCGAGTCGTCCGGAGGAGGCGGTAGAAAGCTCGAAGGCGTCACGTGGAGCTATCCGGGAATCGTGGACCGTGACTAATGTTGGAGATGTTGACACTGGACCGACCGATTTCTTACGTTAATGGAAGAGCAACTCTGAAGGACAACAGAAATCGCGAAGGTTACCGTTGTCCTGCGTTTTTCTAGCCACGCGTAACTTTCAAACACGCATAGTTAATGAGAAGTTGTGAGAAATGTCGAGTGAAAAGATACGATCCGTGTGCAGAAATTCAATCAAGTGAAAATCTTCAGCGATTCTATGACACGAAAAATATAGTCCGCGAAATCCTTAAGGGTGGCAGGAGAATGATCTCGTGTGTGTATGTCTGTCTGTCTGTCTGTCTCTCTCTTTCTCTCTCTTTTTCTCACTCTCTTGCATAAGACATTTGATTTTTAATGTTTATTCTTCCTGTCCAACAAGAATGTTTTCCAGGTACTTTAAAATAGCATTATTACAATAACATTTTGCGACGATTCCCGCTGTCGTATGGCATTAATCGATATGAGATGTTAATAATTACATAAATTATGTATATTGATTTTTTGTTAAACTTACTTAATCTTTATAAACTTCATTACGTTTCATCGAGATGAATATTTGAAAATATTTCCTATGCATAAATAATTATTGTCTCAAGAGTCTGCAACCTCTCTTTGCTCTGTATTCTCTCAAGCAATTAAAATCAATAATTAGTATTAACCTTATCTCAGTGCATTCATGCAGAGTGCTAATTGTTGAGGAGAATGTCAAGTTAAGTCCTCGAAGAGATTTTGATGTACTCTGCTGGAAAAGAATTAATTTTTTCCTACCACGGACTCAGTATCCTCTCAGGCAAATGAATTTTCCTAACCTTCAACAAAAAACTGTAAGAAATAAGTTTTATTTCGCGACATTCATAAACATTTATTACACAAGTATTAGTTTTACCAAGTTGCATGTGGGATCTGCATAATCCGCGCCAGAATATGTGTAACTTATCATATACCAAGTAATATGAAATTAATCAGAGAATTTCCAAAACAGGTATTTACCAATGCTATTTCAAATTTTGGGAAAAGTAGACACGAAGAATGAAACGAAAAGGGAAATAGGAGAGGAAGAAGAGTAAAAAGGAAGTAGAAGAAGAAAATTGAGAAAACAGAGAATGAGAAGAAATGGATAGAGAAGATGAGGGGAAAGGAAAAGGCAATGAAGGAGAGACGAAGAGGAAATACGAAATAATTAATAAGGAGGAGAAATAGAAGGTTAAGAGGAAAAATAAAGATAATAACCACAGGGGGAAAAATGAGAGATGAAGGGAGCTAGAAGAAGAAAGAAAGGAAAACGAAAAAAGGCGAAGTAAGAAAAGAAGAGGTTAGAAATGAAAATTACGAGAGATCTCAAAAATAATTCTGCTATTTGACGCTGGGGTACATACAAAAATCCTGGTGACGCACCCTTCCTGCTTACACGAATAGCGGTGTGTTAGCTTATACAGTACCACGGTACAAATCAATCCGAAATTAATCAGTGATTCCCCAAAGCCCTCCTTCACGTTATCCGACCTTCGGTCCGCCTCTCCCACGAGCGCACCATCAGTTACGGAGAGCGACAGGTCACCGCGCGCGCGTCAACGAGCAGAGCGCGCTGCCGCCGCCGCAGTCGATAAAGCTGTCGGTGCGGCGGCGCGATTTATAGGCGACAGATCGTGTGAGGTCCGCTCTAATGGGCCATAAACTGCCGCCTCGATCGCTCGCAATTAGGAACATCCCGGACGACGCGGTCTGAAGCGCGACGCCGCGCCCCTGTCTGAAGTTGGACACCGCGGGCTTAGCTCTTAACAGGTGACGTGCGATCTCTGAGTCCGCTGAGGAAAAATAAACGCGTTGCCCATCTTTCAGGTACGTCGCAATAAGTTTTTCTTTACAGTACCTTCGTCTAAACTACACTCACATGCGGGACAGCGGATTCAGTGACAGCCGTTCGCTTTGTTTATGATAATTATAATAATGATGATGATGATGATAATGATAAAACGCAACACACTCACCAACAAAAAATACTAAATTAATAATTTGTTTATATTAATGCTTATCCTTTGAAATGAAATGCATTTTAAATCAGTGAAATGTAGTGTAAGTAAATATTGTGCATTTTAAGTAAAGATTACCATATGAACCCATAATGATCCCAAATTCATACTTACATGGTCAGTTCAAAAACATATAAGAATGGTTTTAGAATTTTTTCATAATTTTTGAAGATGAGTATTTTGAAAAATCTCAAAATCAAAATTTCAAATTCAAAAAACTTTTGAAATCTAACCCCTGTTGAGTTGTATATCATATAAGAGGCCATAAAAAGCTGAAAAATGACACCTGTTCCAGCTCTCTATCTTAATTTGGACAGGTTCTACATCAATTTAAAAATTTTCGGGAACCCAATGTTGTAAAATTTTACGTGGGTGTATTTCATAAACGGGTGGAAATATTTTACTCAAAATTTGTAGTTTTCTTGTTCTTCATTCATACTACCTACGTGTCAAATTTCATCTGAATCTAAAACGATGAGGTAAAATTTTAATTACAACTGTGTTGATTTTATGTGGAATTACTCTTGTGGGATTATTTGATGTAAATGCAGTTTTTGATGACAATCTTTGGAGAATAAACCTGTTAGTACATAGGAAAACTCTAGGGTTATAATTGGAGCAGCGCAAGAAAGATAAGTCTCTTTTGTGAGGTGATGTAGAATACGTGTGGAGGAATTTCAGGTAAACGTCCCAGATATGACGTGGATGCCTCTTTTCTTGAAACCTGGAGGATTGTAACAGGTCACTATGGTTTAGATCCTCCTTCGCAATTACTTTTTCCGTAGGTCAATTCATTATTGGTCTTAAAATTTTTAGGGAATTTGCTAATCCAAAGTTTCAAAACTACGGTAAAACATCCTACACAATAGGGGTCACCTATAACATGAACTACCTCTTTCATATTCAACAAAGAGAGATATTTTAAAAAATTATATTTTACAATTTTTCGTGATTTTTATTATTTTCTCAAACATAACTGTTTTGCAGCTAGCCTGCAGAAATACTGAGCTGGCCTGCGGGCTATCGAGCTACGCGCTGCCCATCGGGCTTCCATGAACAAAATAGATTTATGAGTTATGTCTGGTGTCAGGAAACTAAACTTGAACAATGCAATTCCCTTGTGTGTCTGCCAACTAGCCTGTCACGACAAATCTAGTGCACGAGAAAAGATAGCTACATCAACAGTAATGGAAATCCCCCCCCCCGCCCATATAGCACGTGGTTGCATTTCAGTTAATTTCCTCCATATAGCAAAAACATTTTATTGTGCCATTCACTGGATATTAAGTTCTGATAAAACAAGAAGTACTAATCTCACTTTTTTTTATTTTAAAAGTCAGTAATCTTATTTCTACGCGTTCTTTTTTCTCATCCTAACTTTCTCTTGAGTCTCAACTTCTTTTCTCTCTTCTTCGTCCTCCTTTGTTGTGTATACTTCTTTACCTAATCATCATCATCAACGAATTTTTAAGGTTGTTTAACCCGCTTAGGCAACACCGACGTTAATTCACCGTGCACTCTGTAACTCTCAGCTATTTTACACAAGGGGTAACTTACTCCATCCTTCCCGGCGCCACATCGCAGTGGTCCGTAGACCCATAGCGGCCAGCAGCATATGTCACTGAAGCCCATAGGTCCCAGGTGACGCGTGGAAACTTTAATCGTGTACGATAGTACAATAGCCAACGGATAGTGCAATAGCCAACGGATAGTGTAAACGCCGCAATCCGTCGACCCACTGATGATGCCATCACCTCCATTGCCTCCATGTGCCCGCTGGCAGTCATATTTCGCCTTCTCGTAAATCCATTAGCGGAAGGGGTAAGAAAGTGAAAATAATTGTTTTATATTAGACGATTCATGGTGGTTTGCAAACGCTTCAATCATGGCACGGAACCCAAGCACATATCCATACTCGAAACGGGTCGAACACGCGATCCCTTGAGCCGAGACTGAGAAGTCGCGTCCAACTTAGCTATAGGGGCTACCAAGGTCGGCTCCTACACCGAATCTTCTACAGTTGATCATTCCTTTTAATTACATAGAACTCTAAGTTTGAAATAATAAATAAATAAGAAAAATATTTTAATTATAAATTTAGAGATAAATAATTTAAACTATTTTCATTGAAAGTAAATAAACAATTTTTCCGTTTATTAGTTCCGATTTTTTAAATATTTATCTTCAATTCTTCATTTTGTGATTTTATTATGGTTTTATTTTCAAAATTAAATTAATTTTTCACACGAAATAAACATTAAACATAGCAAGATTTAAGATCAAACCCAATCCGATCAGAACCTCACGACAAACAATAACATTTATTTCACTTGTCTATTCTTCTTCGTCCACAACATAAGCAACCAGTAAACACCTTCAAATATTTTAAAGTCTATATTCTATTATTGCTCAGCAAAAGTCTAGTCAAATAGTGTTTCTTTAGTAATAATGCAATCACAAATGTCAATCTCACAAATTGCCGGTTCGAACAGTTCGAACTCAACTTGACAAGCTATCCTGGAGATGGATAAACCCGGTGTCATGCCATTAGCCTGGATACAAATCCCCCATAGGCTGACGTCTGAGAAACCAATCCTTCTACGTCAGGCTGGCTCTTCCGCCCCCGATCTCTTTCGCCGTCCTTTTCGCTCTTTTATCGCCCTCCCGTCTCCCTGCCTGCGCTAGTAACTGTGTGTCCGACGTCTCTAACATGTCACCACGCGCGGTCGCCGGTGCCTCTGACATCGTGCACGTTCCTTCTTCGGTGATTGGCACTTAGGATCGCCGCACGTCTCAGTGTGTGATCGTTTCAATTTTTCGACCGATCAGTTATGTAAATTTCGCGCGTGCCAGTTAATTCACCGAGCAAGGCGTGGGCAGATAAGGTGCTGGTTGCGGGCGTTCGCGACAGTGGGGTCGAGAAAGTCAGCCACGTGCTACAAAGCTGCGGCAAGTTCCAGGTCACCTACCATTGATCTCTTAATAATCAAATGTAAATTCTGTCAGCTTGAATTGTGTAAATGAACGTGACGTTGCACAGATATGCCGCTGCTTGAGTAATGTGTTGGTAAATATTCCCACAGGTAACTTTGAAATTTGTATATGTTAAACGATGTGGACTGCAGTTATACAGTTACACCTTAGACATCAGTCACAGACAACATATCAAGTGGGTATTGTATTTGTTATCACGTCTGCCATCTCATCGGCAGCATAATAGTTCAGGGTGTATAAAGGAGGTATTGTGTGATTGATAATTGCACTCTACGATCAAGTCACAATAGTAGCTAAGCAAAGAAAATAAATGAAAAGGATTTTGAATCAGTTGAAGCTGCTAGCGGATGAAATTGAAGCTGAAAATGCCAAGAAATATCCAAAAGAATATCGACCAATGTACCTTTTAAATAACTTGTTAATGACATTTTATTTTGACAGTTTATGCACAATGTCAGTAAAATTTTAAAAAATAAAATATTATTGTTCATAGTTTACTGAGCGGCAGAAGCATTTCTTATTAAATACAAATAGTATGAACCATGAACTTTTCAACGGTGATAAATACCAGTAATGAAATAATGCTATCTGAAGAGGAGGGGAATATGGTCTCGGGAATCACCTCAACACGATGGCAAAGCTAAAGAATACGACTAAACTCAAAAAACTCATTTTCTGCCTATCTCGCAAGTCACGTAGTTTTGTTGACGCCAATAGTTTTATAAAATTCGATACTTTTTAAATGTTATTCTGACAATGAAGTTAATCTAACTGAAGAGACGCGACAACAAATAGGCATTTCGATCTACCAATCACTAGCTAATATATTTTTAAATATCTTTACAAAATCCCTAAGATAATATTTCACGATTACAGAAATAAAAATAGTTATCTCAGTAATATAATTTTTTAGGAGTATGAAACCTTTGCCCTCAGTCCTGACAATGATAATAATGTTCGTTAAACTTGGAATTAACATTTTATCAGTTGTAGAACGTGAAGCATCACCTCATGATGAAGGAAACACTGAAGTTAATCATTCTGCGACTGTAGAACTCAATATAAAAATTTCCATTTTGCCACTAACACTAGTGATGCTAAAAACCTAATATACTTTGCCACGCAGATACTCAACATTCATGAGCCTCCTTTTACAAAAATATTTCCTACTACCCCCGATTTACTATCCAGGAAAACTCTATTCACAGGCTCACTCGATAAAATGCAAAGGATGTCATGCTTCCTCGTGAAATTCAAATCAACGCACAACGCATGCGCAGTTGGAGTCCGCGTCCGTGGCGCGCGCCGGGCATAAATTGTTTTACGCCGAAATAGCTGCAGTGTTTTACGTCAACCTGGCGAGAGTCGTGCTCCGGGACGATCAAAAAACGTTCATCTCGAACACATTATCGTATTATCGAGCCCGTACTACTTCTTCGGGCATTCCGCGAACCGCTGCCCCTCCCCGTATCGCGTGATTTCTCTTACACCCTATACATCATTTGGAACAAGCCCAACAATGCCAGCCTGACCCGGAGCAGTTTAGGATAAAACACAGTCAGAAGAAGGTATATATCATTTCCAGTTAAATTACCGATGCAATAAAGCGGAGAACCGGCCGCCAGGCGCGCAATGGCGCCGTGGGGAGGGAAGGCCTCCGCGAACTGCTTCGCCACGCGTGGACCACACGACGGCCTGTGGTCCAGGATAATCAAAAAAGCCGCAACTACCTCAACGATATTATCATACTTGGAATAAGTGCTGTAATTTTATTATTTTAGGTTTTCTTGTATTGTTCAGGTACACAAAATATTGTTAATTTCTCGTTTACTTCCCACTATGTTTAGAAATGACTGTGCTGAAGATGGAGAAATAAAACTAGAATGATGTTTGGAGATACATTGTGGCCAGGGTTGACAAAGGTTATTTAAAATAAAAAAAATTAAGTGATCGTGTTTTTTGTTTAAACTAATTTTTTTGTTCTATTAGCTTTTTTGTGTAAATTAGTTCTTTGTAAAATAAGATTTTTGTTAAAATAACGTTTTTAGGAGAATAAACGTTTGTGTTACAATAAGTGTTTTTATTAATACAAGAATTTTGGTTGAAATGAGGGTTTTGGTTAAAACAAGGATAGTTTTTTAAACAAATCACCGCGGAATGCGCGCCACCGTTCAAGATTAAATATGTATATTTGAGATATGAACAATAAATCAACACAATGGAGTTTCATCTGCATCGTACATTTTTTTTAAGTAATTCGTGTAGCATTTGACAAATGTAGGATATCGAGTTTATACCTATATCACATAAGGAAATTTCTCTAACATTTTAGACAAAAAATGACGAAAATGGTTCCTAGTGCATATCAGATGTTTTATTAAACATTATCGATGCTAATAATATGACTGGAATATCTTTTTAAATATTATTTTCCACGATATTTGAATCACTGTGTTTTCGAAGAAAGATAAAGATACATTGTTAGTAGATGCATGGAGTGTCAGCACAATAGCTATGATGAAATGGTATCATAAACGTCGGTAGTGGTTGCGTATGTGTGGGAAAATATATATTAGAAATGCAGCTCCCAGTGATTTCTGGCAAAAGTTAAGATGATTAAGGTAATCAACCAATTGAGTCTCGCTAGTTAGAGGTCAATCAATGGTTGCACATCCATACTAGTGTGGAAAATTGCAATATACACTCAAATATGAAAATCAACTTAAAGCAACACAATTTATGAATGAAATACGAGTATATTACAAAAATATAAGAATTATTTAATTATTGAAAATAAAATTATCTTATCACACTATGCTAAATACGTCATTAAATAAAAAAAGATGCATTATATTTTCTGAAAAAAGAAACTGATTAAAAATAAATGAGAAACAGAATTATTTTACAATATATTCAGAAAGGACTCAACGATTTCTTGACATATAAATGGAAATATGTAATGCTGGTTAAGAAATTGATAATAGAGTTTGAACGCTTTCCGCATACACTTTAATCCATCCCTAAACGATAAGTTTTTGAAGGTGGATTTTACAGTTAGTATGTAGTCGCTCCAACTCAATCTCTGAAGGTAAAGTGTTGAAAGAACTAACTGACAAACGAGCGTCTAAACCAGAGCAAAAAACTTTAAAATCACTTATGACGTCGCTCACAAACATCCCGTAAACAATCTAAGAAAAGAAATTCCGAATACATGAGACAATCTCCAAAAAACATTTGGTCACGGGAGAAGAATGCATGGTTCGACACACGGTCAACTCCCGCTGTGTGCAACGTCACCCACTGAAATTATTTCAGAGGCGGCGAAGTAAGAACAGAGATCTGAAGATATCATCAAATAGAGAGGATATAAAGCACCTTGAAAGAAAATGAAAACTAACCTTGACATTCTGACAATTCACATAATAAAATCTAAAATAATGTAGCTCATATGACAGCATGGTGAAATCCGAGTAGAGTCGAAAGGTCCTTATCTTTTGTTCTGAATGTCTGAGAAGTATTTTTGATTGTTCTAGAAATGGACGTTGCTTTGACTCAATCTTAATATGAAAATGCTGAATATAAAGTAATCAAACATATTAAATATGAGATGTTTGCGTAAGTTTAAAGGCAATTATGTGTTTTATTCTTAAAGTTAAAGGAACCAAATTTCTCCAATTGCTGCATGTGTGATCATTTTTTTTAATTTGGCGCAAAGTTGCAAACCAAGCGTCAGCCCATTTTTGATTTATTTTAAAATCAGAGTTTATTTGAAATTTGAAAATTTCTAGAAATATTCTACCATGCGCAGTCAAAGACTTCAAGAACTCTAAAGAGAGAGTACGTACCTACACCAATTCTTGCTCAGTTTTTGCGAAGAACTGTAGTCAAAAACAATCGTTTATGAAGTTGTTTGAATATTTTTTAATGTATGTACTCACTTCTGAAATCATAAAGAAAACAATAAATTAATTATTATACAAATAGGGTAAATTATTTAAGATATATACATAACAAAAGAAATTTCCTGAATAAATAACCCTTTCACGCATTACATCAGGCCATACCAAATTTTCCCTTAGGGGCCATCCATAAATTACACGAGGCCTATAGGGGGGAAGGGGGTCAAGAGGGGGGTCAAGCGAATCTCTTCTAATCTTACGAGGGGGGGGGGAACTCGGCAAATATCACGTTTATTTCTCGCTAAAACCAGTTCTAAGTAGGGTCAATGATAATTACTACAACACAACTTAAATTAAGAAAAACATATTGTGTAATTAGACACAGCTTCATTCTCTTCAGAGTAAAAATCCCTCTAAATTCCATTGATGTTTTATTATCATTCGCATTTAATGAAGCAAACTTTCTCGTCATTCGGCCAAAATAGGTTCTGGAATTAATTTCATATTACTATGAGATTTCATTCTTTAACGCATAAAAGCATCATATATACTGCATCACTTCCTACTATCACCGCATTTGCTCGCGAAACAACATGTCGCCAGTCGCAGCGCCAAATGAGGATGACTGGGTCAGCGAAATTCCTGCACCGTTGCAGCACACGCGTCGCACGAGGAGGGGGGTGGGGGAGGGGTGGCGGAAGGGGCGGGGAGGCGAGCCGCGCCGCCGCGTCCCATTAAGTTGTCGGAGCGGCGCGAGACCGCTATCAGCGCCCCGAAACGCGGGCGCGACGCAGTCGGTGGTGCACCCCGACATTAAACCACTTGTCATGCCCTTTCGCAGCACAGCAGGGGCGACGGCCCGGCACTCCACGCGCCGCGAGAGGTCAGGGGCAGCGGGGTAGTAGAGGAGGGGAGGAGGAGACCGCCGCCATCTTCCGCGGGACCGAGGAAAAATTTCGAAATCAATTGTCTCATTGTATGTAACGGTTCTGGCGTTAAAAGATCAACCCCCTTTCCCATTCTACTCTTGGACAAATTTAATCTGTTTTAAAAGTCTCAAGAGTCCTCACTCGCTTCAAGTGCGGTTTGATTCGTCACCGGTCTCATGTGGAGTTTGAGTCATTACGGTCTCAAGAGTGGTTTGAGTCGTCATCGCTCTAGTGTGATTTGGGTCGCCGAGAGACCCAAGTGGGGGTTTGAGTCGTCGCTAATCTCAAGAGTGGTTTGGGCCGTCACCGGTCTCAAGTGGAGTTTAAGTCGTCGCCGGTCTCAAGAGGGGTTTGAGTCGTCGCCAATCTCAAGAGTAGTTTGGGTCGTCACCGGTCTCAAGAAGGGTTTAAGTCGTCGCCGGTCTCGAGAAGAGCTTGAGTCGTCGTCAGTCTCAAGTGTGGTTTGAGTCGTTGCTGCTCTAGCGGGGTCTGAGTCGTCACGATCTCAAGTGTGGTTTCAGTTGTCAGTCTCAAGTGTTGTAGGAGTTTGCCATATCAGCCTTCGAATCAGACGTCGTTTTTGAGTCGGTTTTACAGTCGAACTGATATGTTTTCGAGTTAGTTTCATGGTTGTTTTCAGTCTGCCTAATTAATTTGTCCTTATTAGTCCTAAACGTTGCTCACTTAAGTTAAAGAAGACCTAGAGGGTTTTGTATTAATTAATACTACAATTTCTACCGCCTTACACTTGGAAAAGTCTTTGCTACTGCCACCGGTCCCTCGTTAGAGATATACCCTGCCGAATAATGTATACTGCTTCTGAATGATCAGCAGTAGTACGTGTGCATTAGCCTTTCCATTTGTTTTTCTTTTAAAAATACGATCTTTTTTTAACTTTAAGAGCAGCCTACTCTGGGAGGTATTCGTTCTGGCTCTTGTCTCTTGCCCAGTCGATATCGTGAGAACAGAGGCTGTATAGGAAATTTTATTCGTCGAAAAGAATGAACTAATGTTCTTAAATCTGGTCTCGATTAATAGTGGTTCTAAACAGCAGGAATAATATATTAGAGGATGAAGAGAAGTTAGCATGTGCTCCATTCACCTACCTTTTAAAAGAAATGGAAGAAAGTGTTGTTCGCAGGGTAACGCCTTTATTGCATGTAAAGAGAGCTGAAGGGAAGAAGAATTATTTTCGTCGCATTTGCAATAAAGTGTATTGAAAGGCCTATTTATAATTAAAATTTCTAATAGTAAATAACTTAACGTATTTTATACTTCATTAATTGAATATGTGACCACCGCACAGAGTCCTAAGTTACCTTGTGACCATGCCGTAGCAGGAAAGCTATTGGGCCTCCAGGAGAGAAGCGTGTCTTCCGGGAACCTTCTCCGACCTGGTCCTCCGCCTCCCACCTCCGCTCCCGTTCGCATCCCCACCCACACCCCCGCCCGCGCGGCCGCTAGGCTATCGCTCTCCAATTTAGCGCGCGCGATCACGACGCCCTCTCGGTGAGCATTCCGATCCATCACGTGCCGCGACAGCACGGCCGGCCGGTCGGCCGAGCGGTCGGCCGCGCGTTCGCCCATCCGCGCGCGCGCGCGCCCGCTCGCCCGTGAAGCCCGCGGCGCGCGCCGCCCGGCGCACTTCCTTCTGCGCGCTGCTCTGCCCCGCTCCCGCTTCATCCTTCCTCCTCCCGTTCTTCACTAGATCATTCTATGTCATTTCGCTCCTTTTTGCACCTCGTACCACCTTCCTTTTTCCACCACGCTCCTTCCCCACTTCGCTACCACCTCATTTCGCTCCTTGCTCATTTCGCTCCTTGCTCATTTCGCTCCTTGCTCATTTCGCTCCTTGCTCATTTCGCTCCTTGCTCATTTCGCTCCTTGCTCATTTCGCTCCTTGCTCATTTCGCTCCTTGCTCATTTCGCTCCTTGCTCATTTCGCTCCTTGCTCATTTCGCTCCTTGCTCATTTCGCTCCTTGCTCATTTCGCTCCTTGCTCATTTCGCTCCTTGCTCATTTCGCTCCTTGCTCATTTCGCTCCTTGCTCATTTCGCTCCTTGCTCATTTCGCTCCTTGCTCATTTCGCTCCTTGCTCATTCGCTCCTTGCTCATTTCGCTCCTTGCTCATTTCGCTCCTTGCTCATTTCGCTCCTTGCTCATTTCGCTCCTTCCTCATTTCGCTCCTTCCTCATTTCGCTCCTTCCTCATTTCGCTCCTTCCTCATTTCGCTCCTTCCTCATTTCGCTCCTTCCTCATTTCGCTCCTTCCTCATTTCGCTCCTTGCTCATTTCGCTCCTTGCTCATTTCGCTCCTTCCTCATTTCGCTCCTTCCTCATTTCGCTCCTTTCTCATTTCGCTCCTTCCTCATTTCGCTCCTTCCTCATTTCGGTTCCTTCCTCATTTCGGTTCCTTCCTCATTTCGCTCCTTGCTCATTTCTCTCCTTTCTCATTTCGCTCCTTTCTCATTTCGCTCCTTTTCATTTCGCTCCTTTCTCATTTCGCTCCTTTCTCATTTCGCTCCTTTCTCATTTCGCTCCTTTCTCATTTCGCTCCTTTCTCATTTCGCTACTTCCTCATTTCGCTTTTTGCCCTCTTCGCTCCTTGCCCACATGTTCTTTCTCCACTTCGCTCCTTCTCCACTTTGGTCCTTCTCTAGTTTACTCTTTTTCATCTGGCTCCTTCCCACCTCGCACCTTTCCACTTCACTCTTTCCCTACCTCGTATCTCCCTACTTCGCTTCTTCCCCACTTCACATCTTGCTCACTTAGCTCTTCGCCCACTTCGCTTCTTTCCCCCTTCGCACCTCCCACCTCAGTACTTCCCACCTCGCTTTTTTTCACTTTCCTCCTCATTTTACCCCTCCCCACCTCACGCCTTCCCAAAATGCACCTACCCACCTTTTTCTTCCCAACTCACCCATCTTTTTTAAGTATTCTTGCCACTTATCTCTGATTTTCTCATCTCCATCCTCATCTAACTCCTCCTAATCTCCACCTTCCTCAACACACCGCACATCCTTCCCCACGTTTTCGAGAAAAAATACTTGGCATTATTTAAAGCACATGTACTCATAAATGTAATTATGTGAACAAATTGCCGCTAATATAAATATACAAGGATACAAGTGGGATACAAGTAAAAAAATCATCTATCAAATGTCATCAAAAGATCCGTCTGTCACCAGTTCTTTCCCTTTCTGCGTAACACCAGGTTTCACTTCCATCTTTGAAAAAATGTAAATGCTGTTGCTACTTCAAAGCTCGAAAAGCAAATGAGACTATTGTCATCACTGGACCTCTCGAAGGATCTCTGCCGGGCAAGTGAAGGGAAAGGAACAAGGAAATTGCTGACCAGCAGCGCGGCGGCGGCGGCCCTCTTAACGCGCCTACCTGAACTTCCTGCCTCCTCAGTCCGTTTCTTACCTGTGATGGTTTGGTCCTCAAATTACATATAGGATTAAGAAGTAAGCTTCACGAGATAAGATGAAAGGATTATTTGGTCCCCATTTTACATACGCCCCTCTCTACACCTCCCCGTCATTTCTTAGTCATTCTTTTCGAACTCCTCTGTTCAACCACACCCTCAACTCTCTGCCATCCTACGTCGTCGTGAACAGTTGCAACGTGATACGATGCACAAGGTGCATCCACTAGGCTGTCATTAAATCACTGCCAACCTGATATCAGGGCAATGTCCAAGTTAGTGATGGTGGGAACTAGGGCCTTCTCCTAAGAAGAGATTTGAGGAATGTCCGTATGTGTTTGGTATCCATTTGCTCCTCAAATTACATAACTGAATAATAGGAATCAAATTGTAAGTTCAAAGAACATGATCATGATTATAGATGATTCATTCACACATGCTCGCACGTCAAATGAAAATATTTGTAGCATGATATTTGTTCGAAATAAATATTATTTGAATATAAAATACGAAGGTTTTCAAAGTTAATATTCATCAAATAAATTTGAAATAGAACGATCGACATTGTTAAATAAATTGTCCTCAGAATTTAAGTTTACTATGGAAGGAATTTGTAATTATACCCAATAAAGAATTTCAATTGAGATAAAAATCTCTTCTCAATTGGGAAAAAATGCCAAGATAACATCTCTAAAGGTTCTAGTCCCGACGGTTGCAGGATTTTCTATACTAGCGACACGGTCTATGTCGAATTCAGGCGCAGTCTGGAGTTCAATTCTAGCTGCTCTGATCGGTAGTTTTCCGTGGTTTCTCCGATTAATATCAGACGAATGGAAGAGTACTACCGTAAGAAATAGGCGGTGGGTCGCACGCGATCTTTTCTTCCTCTTCCATGTCCTATCTTCACCTCACATTTACACACACTTACATGCAATACACTACCACACACGTCGGAAGACGCGTAGGAGCTTGTGAACAACTTGAAGAGAGCCACGCACGCAGAAATTTAGAACCACCGCCACATCTTGCGATAGAACATGCATTCCACTAACGGGACTAATGACCTTACAAGTTCACAGAAACACCAATTAATTTAAAGTTATTCATTAAATATTTATTCTCCCAATTTATCTAATCATTGATACAAATTTATTTCATCATCAAACCTATCATTAGTTAGTATTTCAGCAGAATTTCTCGACAGACATCTGGAACTCGTTTAAGACATATAGAGTGTGTAACCGCTTAACGTGTGTGATGATATTCCTCATTTTTCAAAAAACGTTTTACTCGATGAAAATATTTATAAATCTCAACTGTACGAAGAAGACTAAAATACTCCATTTACCAATACCACACCTAAAATATCAATTGGTTGTTTATTCTGGAAGTTTGAAAACGACCATCGAAAAAACATTCAAAATCAATATTACCGGAATATTCGAAGTTTGACAGAACATCAATCCAAATATCAGTAAAGACAGATGGTTTGTGAATCAAATTACGTTAATAAATATTCTAAAAATTCTAATAGAAGTGATGAATTGAAAATAGAAGTGATGATCATTAACTTCTTCTTCTTCAAGCATTGACCGTAGATCCGTTGCGTACTCTTTGATCTGACACCTTGTTTTCGATCGTCCAACACACCGATTTCCTTTAGCATGGTATTGTGTGACTTCTTTTGATGTTCTGGAATTTTCCATTCTGTACGTCGTTTGCCTATACGCTCCTGTTTCTTTTATTTTTTTTTCTTCATTTTAATTAAATATTCCTAACTGATTTTGCGTAAAGAAATTAATATGCAAAATAAAAAGGGTTTAAAAAAACAATGAAATATAATGGAAAGTCTTCGGTGTTGATTAATATGTGTATCGTTTACAGCACATCACATCATGGTTAAGTGTTATTGGCTAAAGGTACCGATACTAGGTTCGTAAAAATTACTTTATTCCGCCGGGATCCCTCTAATACCGCAAAATCCGTAAACGTTTCAAGCCATTTCAGCGCTAGCCACGCATGCAGGCCATTCGACAGCCACATGGCACCGGCACGCGGCACGCAGCACGTCGGCCACAACGGCGGTGGCGGCGGGCGGCGGCGGCGCGTGGGCGGGTGACGCAGATGCCGACGACGCCCCACTTGGGCGGCACAGAAGCGAGCGCGGGCGGCTGGGCGAGCGGGCGGGCGGGGGCGCCACACGCCTCCGGAGCAGGTCCCGACCAGCGCGACCCGGCGGCGGCGGCGGCTACGGGCAAGGCGAATGTGGAGGCGGTGGAAGGGCCTGGGGAGGCGGGGGCGGTTGGTAGCGTTAAAGGTGGAGTGCAGATGAAGGCGGCGGAGAAGGGGAGTGATGAAGGTAGGTGAGGCGGTGGGGAAGGGGAGGAGATGGGGACGGAGGTGACGGCGGTGGAGGAGGTGGAGAAGGCGGAAGAGACGGAGGAGGCGAGGAGGAGGAGGTGGCGAAGGAGGCGGAGGGGACGTTGGGGGCGGAGGGGGCGGGGGGGGCGGAGGGGGCGGGGGGCGGGAGGCGGAGGGGGCGGAGGGGGCGGAGGGGCGGAGGGGCGGAGGGGGCGGAGGGGGCGGAGGGGGCGGAGGAGGCAAAGGAGGCGGAGGGGGAGCTGGAGGAGACAGCGGCAGCGGGGGCGGCAACGGTGACTGCGGCGGCGGCGGCGACGGTGACTGCGACGGCGGCGTTGGAGAATAGATCGTCCATCACGCGCGGGCGCCGAAGGTGGTGGCATCGGTCGCCGCGTAGGAGCGCCACTTTCCAGCGTCTGCTTCTGAGCCGCCTGCGAATCTCCGTTACTCTCCGCAACACCAAGTTTGAGTCTCAAACGCTGAGTCCTTTAAATCTTTTAAGTCTTTGTTATGTTTTTTACTTACATCTTGACCTAGTGTTTCATCTCTCACGGATATCTTAAGTAGGATTTTTATTTTGCTTTGTTTAATTTTTGTTTGCTTTGTTTTTTCTGTTTGTGCGTGTTTTATGTTTGTTTCTTGTTTTTGACTTTTGTTTTGGGAAATATTTAAAACACCACACAAAAACGCCTTCTTCGGCATTCTGTACCCTTGGCTCTTCATGATTTGAAATAGAAATTTCGAAACATTTTCATTACAAAAGGCGAGTCATTTTGCCCGTAAAAGTTTCAACACTTAGTATTTTGCAAACACATCTCATGTAATGTCAGGTGATACACTTAGTTACTGGAGATAAATTTTTAAGGAATTCGATTGTCTTTATTGTCAAGAAGCTGGAGATTTTTCTGAGTCAAATTGGTAAGCATGCCGATAAATAACGTCTAAGAGAAATTCTACATTGTTTGATAATAATGTCTTCAAACGGGAATTTAAAAACTTAGAAAATTGGATTGGGAACGACAAAAGACCTAAATATAAAATCCTAGAGCTACGCTACTTCGACAACCTCCTCTGCGACTAAAAGTAACTGCAGAAGAGTATTTTCAGGAGCGCAAGGACTTATCACGTCAGCACCGACGCTTCGTGTCTCTCAGAACTGTTCACATTGCCAACAGGAGACTGGTTGCAAGGAAATTTGGAAGTTACACTAAAACCTTCCACTTCTTCAATTTTATGTCTTAAAGGAAAAGAATGTACTGGTAATACACTGAACTCTCATTAACGCGAATTTCAAGGGACCGAAATAATCCGAGTTCGTGTTATAAAAATTCGTATTAACCGAGTATTTTGTATATCCATATTACCGTAATCCCTTGCCAGGACCGAAGTTTTTTCGTTTAACGGCGAAATTCGTGTTAACGAGCGAATTCGGGGGTAACGACGGATTACTATATGTAAAAAAGGAGCAAGATGATACTGATTTTTTGTGATATAGCACATCATGTATACCAGAAAAGAAATCGTAGCTTAAATCAATTTGTTAAATTCCTGTACCATGATCATAAACTTCAAACTGAGAATGTGTATTTTATTATTTTTTTTTAATTATGCTTTATTTAAAAGGTCGCATGAACTACTAGGTCATTAGCGACCACATTCAAAATACAGTGTATACAATGTACATGAGAGCATACAACAAAATTTAAGGTTAAAGCACAAATACATAGTTTGTCAATATAAGTGTAAATTTACATGACGGCAATTACAATCACATTCAACAGCAACAGAATATAAACAGAGAGAAAAAAAATTATATAACATTGTGACAATATTGGTGCTTAACAGATTTTGGTTTCTTACAGTTTACTGATAAGGTTGAACTTCCTTTAAAAATTTAAAGACATTTTGAATTTGGCATTTGTTGTTAAGGATTTCAGGGAGAGTGAGAGGTATTGCATATTTTTTGCGGATATGTGTGTAAATGGAACAGAACAATAATATGTGTGGTATAGAAAGGGCAGATTGACATTGGTCACAATTTTTTGTATTTCTTTTGTTAGTAGATGCTGATGGGTAAGTTTGGAATGGCCAATTCTTAAACGGGTGAGCACAGTTTGATATTTCTCTCGTGAAGGTAAGGGAGTTGGTCATCGAAGATACTTTTCCTGATGTGAGTGTAGTGAGTTTGGTGATCTTGTCCATTCAGTATTCCAAAGATCCTTGTTTCTTTGATGAAGTTCTTTTTTATGTCAGTGTGGGAAACTGGATGCTCTTCCAAAGGTAAATTAATAGAGTCTTTTGCTGCTTCATCAACTAATACATTACCGGCAATACCTCGGTGCGATGGTATCCAAATGAAAATTATTTCCTTGTTGATGTGTAATAGGTCATAATATAAGTCAGCTATTTCATTTACTATAGGTTCCTGGTTTTCAGAATTACTTAAACTTACTAGCACACTTTTGGAATCTGTAAAAATAACAAATTTGTCTTCGGTTTGTTCTTGAATATATTTTAAGGCGAGAAGAATGGCGTATGCTTCACAATAAAAAATAGAGCAATAATCATTTAGCCTTGATTGTAATAGTGTCTCTTTGATTTGTACAGCACAGCCAGCTCCGATCTCTTTACGGGAGCCATCGGTGAAGATGTGTGTATATCTAGTGTATTTGTTATAGATTTCGTTGAAGTAAGCCTGGTAAATTAACGTATTAGTTTCCTTTTTTGGAAGATCGTTAAGGCTGATGTTGATATTTATTAGGGAAGGAATCCATGGAGGTCTTTTTTTAATCATGGTAGTTCGAACAGTAGGAAATCTGAAGTGAATTTCTTCAAGATACTGGTTCAGGAGATAATAAACTGGTTTCGGAGCATACTTTTTTTGTGTGTACTTATCGTAATATTTTCTGGAGAAAACATTCTTATAAGCAGGGTTATTAGGAGTGGATGACATTTTACTGGCGTATGAAAAGCATAGTTTTCTTCTTCTGATGTGAAGAGGTTCTTCATTGGATTCCACAAGAATACTCGAAATTGGACTCGTTCGATATGCGCCAATAGCAAATCTTAACCCGGCTGAGTGGACCGGATTAAGACTATTTAATATTGTTGGCTTAGCTGACTGGTAAATAATTGCTCCATAGTCTATCTTAGAACGAATGAGAGCTTTGTATGTTGAAAGTATAACATTTCTGTCGGCTCCCCACGATGCTGATGAAATGGCTTTTATTATATTCATTCTTTGAAGACATTCAGCTTTTAATTTCTTAATATGTGGTATCCATGTTAGTTTACTATCGAATAATATTCCTAGGATTTTGATTAGGCTAGAACATTCAAGTTGTTGTGGTCCTATAGTAAGTTTAGCTGGTCAGATAAATTACTCCTTTATTGAAGACTATACATTCAGACACATCGGATGGATGTTTACTAGATGGTCAGTTGTAGAACGGTTTCGTCTGAAACCACTTGGAATGGTGAAATGTTATTATAATATTGGAGGTACCAATTAAGTCATCTACTGACAATTTTTCCAGTAATTTGCAGAGGGTGGACGTTAGGGAAATAGGTCTGTAATTATTCGGGTTGGTTGATCTTTGTTAGGTTTAAGAATCAGGATAACTATAGATTCCCTCCATTTGTCAGGAAATTCTCCAGTGTTATTATTTCATTGAAGAGTCGAGTTAGATATTCAATAGCATTTGCGGCAGTTCTTTAAGAAAAACATTGTATATTCCATCTGGGTCCTGGGCTTGATTTCTAGTACGAGATAGCACAATCTCAACTTCTTGTACTTGTACGGGATAATTTAATGTAGAATTACTTGAGGTATTTTGTTCAATAATTCTATCCATTGTTAAATTCGAATTAGATTTGTATATTTGGAATTCATTGTTAAAGTTACTGTCACTTGAGTTATTAGCAAATGTAGAAGCTAGAATGTTTGCAATTTCTTCGTTAGAAGAGGTAATTCGGTCGTTGTGTACCATAAATTTAGGTTGAAAGTTCTGCTTGTAGCAACCATTTATAGCTTTGATTTTTTTCCAATTGTCTGCTGGGTTAGAGAAATTATTTTTATTGTTTATTTATTATTTGTTTCATTTTCGAACCTTCATTGCCAATTGCGTGCATCATTCCGTAGAATTCTCGACAGAGGATCTCTGATAGGTTTCCAGCTGAATGAACAGTTTGTTCACGCCTGATGCCACCCAAAAGGTGATTTGTTTGCCTGAAAGTATATTGAGAGAATAATGTTATTGTTGAAACAATTCTTCTTCTCTTCGTAAATGTATGTAAACATTATTTTACGTCTTGGTGATTAGTCTCGTAATGCTCTGAGTGAATTTGGCTTTCTAAATCTGGATATGCTGCAGCATTCTATCGAATGAAATATTTAATTCAGTGAAAATATTTTAGGAGCTGAAACGTATATTCTTTTAACTCAAGATATTGAGATTCTACTTTATGTGGTTTGCTGTTTTAAATGTATGTGCGCTATTTCATAAGATCAACAATATTGATTTAGAATTTCACAAGCTTCATCATAAACTGCAAACATTTCAAAAAGTGAAACCATAATACGTAATCATAATGTTCTGGTTGTATTGTGAGTCGTTACAAGAACACACGTCTTCATTAGTATAAGTATAAAGTACGTAATGTAGAAGTGTTCCTGTAGTAAGTAGTAATATTCCTGTAGTAAGTAGTAATGTTCTTATATTAAGGCATCTCAGAGGATTGTTAAAGAGATTTGCTTTAAAGAATTCTGATTTTCCATTTTGTTCTATTGATTAATATTTTGCCATTTTTTAAATTATTTCCTTGCCCTTTATTGGCTGTTTATCATTTAAGCACTCTTCCATTTTCATTCTTTCATTCTCGAACTCTTTACCGGGAGAGGTAGCTCAGGGTATCAACTGATGTCACTGCAGTGCGTCTGACCGGAAGATCCTTGGTTCGGGAATCCGACAGTAGCAGAGTTGTCGACACTAGGTAGATAGCTAGGTCAATGATCGGTAGTTTTCCATGGTTTCTCTGGTCATCACCTGGCGTATGCCACAGCAGTACTCTAACAAACGGGCCATGGACCTCGCGCAATATTTCTGTCCCTTTCCTTGTCCTACCTCCACCCTTTACTTACACACAAACATACATTCACTACATTGCCAAACTTGTCGGGAGGCCAGTTGGCAGCTTCGAGCTAGTCCCGGCTGGGGCGTTGGCTTGCTGGAGGGAGATACCTGATTGGAAAAATCCCAGCAATTCGACGTATATGTCGGCGCCGGATCTCGCCATTCAGCAGAAGAAATTACAGCCATATCCAGCAAGTGTAGTGCATAAAACACGCACTATACTTACGCGCCTAAAGACCTGAGCAGTTGACGCGCCCGTAATCACCAATCGAACTCTTGATCGAGGGTTCTTGTGCTTTTTCGATTATTCGCTAACACAGGTCATGATTATTATTGCTTTGGGCATATAAAATCCAATGTTCTTCAACTTCGTTACTTGAAGTTGTTACTGCTGCCCTTGAACTTCATTACCTTTTCTCCATATCTTGCCAAGTGTACGACATTGTGTCCACGCAATACTTCCAATGTTCTATCTATGGTTCTATGGACTTGTTCTTGGGTAGAATTTTCATGAACAACTTTACTAATTAGAAACATCTATTACAAGTTTTTTACTCGTTAATATTTTACACATAAGTTAATACTATTCAGAGAATTTTTTGCGTTACCACAAAGAATGGAAGAACAGTCGGCCATCGCAGCTACCGCCACCGCTACCGCTGCCTCCGCCTCCGCCTCCGCCTCCGCCTCCGCCTCCGCCTCCGCCTCCGCCTCCGCCTCCGCCTCCGCCTCCGCCTCCGCCTCCGCCTCCGCCACCGCCACCGCCTCCGCCACCGCCTCCGCCACCGCCTCCGCCACCGCCTCCGCCACCGCCTCCGCCACCGCCTCCGCCACCGCCTCCGCCACCGGCCTCCGCCACCGCCTCCGCCACCGCCTCCGCCACCGCCAGTCTGGCGCCACAACCCACCCGAGCCAGCCCATTGTGTTCCTTCGTAACACTCGGTGCCGTGAATTTAACGGGCCCGCATAAACACATTTCGTCCCGCGCATTCGCTGTCTGCGTCCGCGACTTTTAGACTTTATACGTCGCAGTTAACTCCATTTAGTGGCCTCTCAGGCGCGCTAGGCGGGCCAGAGGGGCGCCCTGGTAACGACAGACCTCAGGAATCGAGATCGAGTTTCTTCTGAGTATCGACCCCGATCTTCCACGTAATGGCGCCGCAGTTATGTCGCCCTGTCCATAAATGCAACACGGCTCTCTCAAAATCGTTTTATTGCCGAACTCGAAAGTCGTACGGAATGCACTACGCATCGGAATCGTTGATCGACGAAGGCGTCTCGAGACTAAAAGACTGGCGAGCGCCGCAGATCATAAGAGAGGAGGTGAAACCACGAGCTCGCCGATGAATTAACCTCTATATCTTATTTAAAAGATAATAAATGGAGAATACGTGGCGGAAATAGTACTCTGTGACTATTGAGACGGGGTACTTAAAAGGAGAGGTATAAATAACGAGGTAATTGCTGTCGCTGTTTTGGAAGTGGCAGCAGATAACATCCTTATTTCCGACAAGTCGCTTGCTTTATTGGCGACCTGACTGGGGAGTGCGAATTGTAGAGAGAGAAAGGAGAGAGAGAGAGAGAGAGAGAGAGAGAGACGTTGGAGAGAAATGAAGATGGAGATCGCAACAAGCGGCGCTCTTTTGAAGAAGTAGATGATCCATTTGAGCAATATGCACTTTTCTGCTACCCTTATTAAAAGTTGAGTAATGTAATAGCGTGTAAAGCAAGGCCTTCAATTTCATTGAGATTTTTGTACAACCTATTAGGAGTAGTGAACTAAGGAAAAATGTTTTAAAAGATACACATACAGTATAAGTGATCTTTTTATCTTGTTTCATTTAATAACTTCTATGAGCATATTCTCAACTGCATCTTTTTTTTTGAGACATATGTATGCCCAGTTGTATTCTACCATGGCGTTTTGAAAATACAAAAAAGGTTTCTTGGGGAGACTTGATGTATAAGAACTCAAAAAATTGTGCAATTTTCTCAAGAATACACGGGAAGGAAAGAAACCACCAATGCCTGCAGAACACATACAGGGGAAGTTTCACAATTCTAGGAACGTTTGTTTGCAATTATCAGAAATAATAATGAGTAGAATCAAGATAAACTTTATTCCTCTGGTAATTCGGAGACTTCTCTTCCCATCCGAATTATTCCCGAGTTGGAACCTTCCATCATTGTCACAGTGGCAGTAGTTTCTTTCCAAAAATCGTTACCACTTCGTAGCATCTTCCCACGCTCAACCGCGAGGCTCACCTGTCCGAGGAAGGGTCGGCTGAGCGAGTGGCAGTGGCGGAAGCGGCGGCCGCGGAGACTGAAGCGGCGGAAACGGGGATGGGGACAGCGGGGGGTGGAGGGGACAGCGGGGGGTGGAGGGGACAGCGGAAGTAATCGCGATAGGGATAGCGAAAGGGACAGCGGAAGGGACGACGGAAGGGACGGCGGAAGGTACAGCGGAAGGTACAGCGGAAGGGACGGCGGAAGGGACTGTGGAAGGGACGGCGAAAGGGACGGCGAAAGGGGCGGCGAAAGGGGCGGCGAAAGGGGAGGCGAAAGGGGGCGGAAGGGGGGGCGAAAGGGGAGGCGAAAGGGGCGGCGAAAGGGGAGGCGAAAGGCATCGCGGAAGGCTTGGCGAAAAGGATGGCGAGAGGAACGGCAGAAGGGACGGTGGATAGGACGGTGCATTGAAAAGAGGCGCGATGGGGGGGGGCGGTTTTAGCGTGGGAGGGTGGCGGTGAGGGTGATGATGACGGCGAGGGCGGTCGCAGGAACGTCGCTGGAGACGTCGGCGATGGTAGGGGCGGCACGCCACGGCGGGTCGTGGGCGTTGCGCAGATTGGGCGCAGAGGAGCGCGACGGCGGCGCGGGCGCGGCGGGGCGGAGGCCGCGTGAACTACCGGAGCGGCGCGGTGCGGCAGGAAGAACCGCGGGGGCGGGCGATGCCCGTGGCGGCCGGTGACGTGATCTGCTAAGGCCCGCATGCGCCTTCCGCCCGCCTCTCCAATCTCCGCCTCACAGGCACCGACACCAACACTACAAGCACCTCCCCGCTGCTCAGTCTTCCTGCTCCGCCTCCGCGACAGTTTTTAAATACACGAATGTATTAATTTTATTTATTCAACAAACTAGCCAATGTGCTAGTCGCTTAATTGCTTCATCGTATTCTATTGTGCACGGCAATGGAATATAGTAAAGTATAATAAGATATAAAAGCAACAGAATCACCTCTTTATACTAATTTTTCTTTTGGAATTTCCATACGAATAATAATATTAACAAAAAATAATGAAATTGTTTATTATCTACTTAGGAATACATATAAATAATTCGGGCGTTAGCTTTTCTCATTTACAATTACCAAAACTAGGTACACAAAAAACAATAAGTAAGGCATGTCTAGTTGGTAACATTTTAACCATTTCGATTATGTAAAATCAAACTTCACGAATCTCATCAGTTTCTTAATAAGAGCTATTAGAATACATGTGTTTTATTAATTTTTAACTTATTATTACTATCAAAGATCTGTTTCGTAATAAAAATTACTTTCAAATAAGTTTTCATAATCCATGGCGTCCAATTCGCTGCCAGTCTGTCACAATTCAATACCAGTCTGTCACATTTCGGATGAATAGATACATTTAAAGAAAAATTATTGTTCTCTGGAACGTTCATAAAGAGTACAGTACATTTTCACAAACGTACAAATTTCATATCTTTTTACATTATTCGGTCCAACGACCTCTATTGATAGTTCTCCAAACACTTTTTGAAATAAAATATCTCAAGGTATTTGTTACGTAAATAACAATTATAAACATTCATGACCTTATCATACATTTTTACACACACACACACATACACACATACTTCTGTGCACTACCAAACGTTTTGGGATATCAGGCGGGAGCCCTAGCTTTCCCGGCTGGGACGGTTCCCCGTTGATGGAGACCTGGGAGTGGAAAACCTCCGTAAGGCAACGTGTAGGCCGGTATCTGATTCTAGCGTGAGAGGAACACCGTCACCATCCGGGACATATAATATACACAACACCAAGGGGATTAATAACCATGGCAGGGCAGTTGACGGAAAATAATTAATCCTAAAATCAAACTTCACACGCGGATGGAGCCATCATCTCATCCCCCTTCGGAACCAAAGAGGCTCATCGTTCGCAATTTGAAAGGGATTTCAAGCTGCGTCCCCGAGGCCTCCATCGGCCTTCCTGTCTCCGTCGTCGTCGTCGTCGCCGCCGCTGGGGAATGTGGAGCAGAACGGAGCCGCCGCGGCGCGCCGTGCGCTGCGCCGCTGGCTCCGCTCCGCTCGCGCCGGCCCGTCGCTTCCCGACGCGAACCCGCCCTTCCTGCATCTGCCGAGCGGCACGGCCGTTCACCCGCCGCGCCGCGGCGCCCTGCGCCCGCCCGCCCGCCCGCCCACGCCGCGCACTGGGCCCAAAGCTGCATCCAACGCCCAGGCAAAAGATGCCGAAATTAATCAACAAGTAAATAATAACTAAGCAAAAGAAAAGTAAGCAAATGATAACTAAGCACAACTAAGCAGAAAACACACTAAGCAAAAGCAACTAAGCAAAAATAATGAAGCAAAAGAGAAATAATAAAAAGACAACCAAAAGACAAATTAGCAATAGAAAGTTATGTACTGCGGTGGAAAATCGATTTCGAGTTATTCCCGTAATTTTAGTATACGTTTCATCGCGGCAGGTAGCAGTGATTTTTCTCCCACTGAATGGCAAGACTTGGTGCCCACCTACCCGTTGGCTAGCGTGGTTCTTCCCCTTGCCAGGTGTCTCCCATCAGCGGGACACCACCCATCGAGACAAACTCTAAGATCCCGAATGGTCTCCCGGCATGTGTGGTAGTGTAGTGAATATAAGTGTAAGTCTGCGTAAGTTTGGGATGAGGATGGGACAAGGAAGAGAAAGGAAAGATAGCTCGCGGTCCGTGACCGGCTTGTTAGGGTACTGCTCCGGTATTTGCCTGGTGTTGATCGGAGAAGCGACGGAAAATTACAGATCAGAGTAGCAGGCCGCCAGAATCCTCCCCCAGACAGCGGCTGAATGCGACCTAGCTAGGTAGCTAGTGTCGAAATCCAGCCACCGACAGGAGTCAAATCCTAGGGCCTGCCGTCAGAGGCACTGCAGAGACATCAATTGATGCCCTGAGTTATCCAAGCCGGTACAATCGATTTCACGATTTCAACTGAAACACATTTTTGTGTTCCCCGATTCCAAAAAAATTGTTTGTTTTTTTAAATTTCAAAATATCCATCCTTCTGTCCGTCTGTGGACAATACTAGCACCTAAACTAATCAAAAAGGAATTTTTGGAAAGAAAAAAGGCCCCGATAGAAGTACCCTGATTCAAAGCCCTACGATTTTGAAATAAATTCTTTGAGTTTTGGAGTATTTTTCTTGAAGAATATTTATAAATGGATAATGCGAAATTCACTGAATAACATAATGTACACGCCATTTTGAAGTATCGATTTCATTTTTCTACATTACACATATTTAATTCTTTTAATATCTTTACGATGCTGAAATTTACATTGCGTACATTTTTAATATACTATTGCATTTTGCGTCATTTGTTCACAAGTCCTTCATATTATTTATTGTGAATTTCTACAAAACATGAATATTTTCAGTGAATATTAGTTTAAAATTGCGTTTCCAGGAATGCTCAAACGAATTTTTCTCAAAATCAGCTTCAAATGTTTCATTAAAAATTTGCATGTAGGACCACTTTATTCTTCTACAATATTATTGAAGTAATATATTAATTCTAATACGGGAGGACGAAAAAATTAAGAAAATGTAAAAGAATATCTTTTATTTTTTATTGATACGTTATAGGTTATTTCCTTCGATACGGAGCTCGACATACACTGCATGACTTACCTGAATCGAAAGGATCTTGTTTACGAGGAAAATATGAAAACAGTTGAATGATGTTCTCTTATGGAGGGGATTATGAGAGGAAATTATGAAAAGACAAACCGAGTCCAGTTAATATCTAGTTAATTAGTAAATCTGAAGCAATAAAATCAGGTAAAAAATAAAATTAAGTATGTTAACTTGTTCTAATGATCTCGGGCAAAAAGAGCCCTTAGGCCAAAGGCCCTCAGGCATTTTGGCTTTCAGGCAATGTCTTTATTTCTGGCGAGGCTCAGGCCATTTAGCCTGCTCTTCCGCCTAACCACTACTCTTCCGCCTAACCACTAATAACTAAATAAATAACTATTAGACGCCGATAGGTAGCAGCTAGGAAGTGGGTGGGAATATTCCGAAAAGCTAACCCAGACTAAAAAATGTTATGAGGCTAACTAGTACAGGAAAATCTGTGGCCTTACGTTGCACCACTTATTTTATCTGTTTTAAAAACTTAGAAAAATTATGTTAGAATTTTGTTTGCAAAGTGTCCATGTTATTATTCGATGATCTGTATGTGTTTCTTATTAATAATGAAAAGATGAGCGTTTATCTCTTTGGCGTTGCATTTAAATACATTTAGTTTGAACTCTGTCCTTTTGAAATCAGCTCACATCCTCTCCATTCCAGAACTGCCTGCCCCTGAGATCTTTACAGTCGTAATGATACATCCAAAAAATTCTATTAGAAATGTGGGCGTCCCGTGATACACCTTAAGGGCATGAGGGCAGCTGAAGACGGTAAAATCATGTTCGAAATATCTCGATGCCCACTGCAGAACATTTCCTTCAGCGTACGTGGGAAAGGTTCATTGCTATTAAGCGATTTACGAGATAGAATAGTAAATTGAAATATTACTACAATTGATAATTGTTCTTGCTCATGAAAATAATAGATAACAGAATATATAATCATAGATAAGACGAAAGCAGACGGAACAGATCCAGTTTTTGTAGATTGTATTTATTAATGTTGTAAGTTTTATTTTTTCCATCAACGTTGCACAAACAATTCCTGTGACCACCATTTATGGTGGTACAGATGTACACATAGTCTCCCCATTTCAGTTTGTCGATTATGTGTGAGTATTTGGATGGGCGGAAACAATTTTCGTCTTCCAGATCACTCATCCACTATTGTACCAGGCTTCGGATGAAAGTCATCGACGAATCAGTATATGAAACGTTTACTGTAAAAAATATATAATACAAATATAACTGAATCCCGAAATAGGACACGAACTCTTTACCCATTCAGTAAAGATAGGTCGCCTTAACCAGTGTCGGTTACTCGTATTAGCGGAAGGTGGTTTTATTTTCTATTTTTATCGTATTTCTCATCCAACGAAATGCTTTGCCTTGTTCTTATTCGCCTTCTCCTTCCCATTTTCGCATTCTCCCTCTTATTCCTTTTTACAGTTTCTTTATTTTTCTCTTTCTTCTATTTCGCTCTCTTCTTCTACTCCACCTTTTCCTTTTTCTATTCCACCTTTATCGGTGTGATTGGTATCGAAGTAGGGGAAAAGAGATTCGATGTACTTCCAGATTTTGAAAATGGAGAAACCAATGTGATATATTTTCATTCATTTACATTCTCCACTCTTTTAGGATTTTCTAGACGTAATGAATGTCTTTTGATTTGATTTGCTTTATTTGGTCAAAAAACAGTGAAAACTGTATATGACGTATGAGGGAGAAGTTTATTTGCGCACATTTTCTTACTTTCCACAATCCTTTCCCAACATTTTAACTATAAATACGATAGTTGAAAGAAGAATAAAATATTAAAAAATATAATAATTCAATTTAAAAAAGCGCGAGATTAGCAACATTTGAAAAACTATTGTTCTTTCCCGAGTTATCGAAAACATAACTGCAACGGTAAACGAAATGCAGATTGAATTTTTTTGCATTGCTAACAAAATAGTAACTCACCCTCAGCTCTACTCCTACCACTAAAAGCAAAAGGAGTGCTCAACAAAACGTACGCATAGTGAAGCTACATTTACGTCCAGAAGCAAAACAAGGGGCAATCTCAGCATTTTCTCAATGGACCAGGGAAACAGGACAAAAACCTGATCGAAATGGGGGTCATTGACCCGGAAACTGAAGTACATTACTTGTTACAGACGTATTAAGTTTTTTAAAAAAATTCTTCATTTTGTGTATGGCCAAGCAGAATTTTGGCGACTTCAACAAAGAATATTCTCAATCCACAGCTTGAACGATCACCAGAATGTTCTCGGAGGCTGGATTGTAAGTTACAGAACAAGTGCTTTTTGCAATTTTGCGGTATTTGCCCCACTGCGCCTCGGCGCGGCGCCGCCGTTCGGTGCAGGCAGCCTTCACCTTCGCCGGGCGGCGGGTCAAGGTGCGCGCGCGAGAGGGCGGCAGCCGACGAGCAAGTGCTGCAGCGGAGGGGCGGCGGAGCGGCGGGGTGGCGACAGGAGCGGAACGCTGATAGAGGTGGAGAGGCGATGGAAGCTTCAGGCGCGAGGGAATGTTACAGGCGGGGAGGAGTTAGAGCTGTAGAGGCGAGGAAGCGGTAGAGGCGGGGAAGGGGTAGATGTTGTACAGGCCAGGAAGCTGTAAAGGCTAAGCTCTAGCTAAGATAATAAGCTAAAAAGGCGGGGAAGTTATATATTCGGGGAGGTGTTAGAAGCTAAAAAGGCGGGGAAGCTTTAGAGGCGGGGAGGCTTTGGAAGTTGAAGAGGCGGAGAGGTTGTAGATACTATAGAAGCGATGAAGCGCTAGTGTCAGGGAAGCGTTAGAGACTATAGAAGCAGGGAAACCAAAGAGGTGGGCAGGCGTTAGAGTCTGAACGAAGGTGATAGAGGCCAAAGAGGCAGGGAAGCGGTAGAAGGAAGTCGAGGGCGGCGGCGGCAGGATGACTGCTGCGGCGGCGAGGCGACAGTGACGGGGTGGTGGTGGCGGCAGTGGGACAGCGGCCGCGAGGGGGGGGGCAGCGACCATGGTGGCAGTGGCTGTAGGTGGTGGTGGTGGCGGCAGCGGAGATGGGCGGGGCGGCGTCACGACTCTGCTGCAGAGCGACTCTTCTTTGCAGTATCATTCTATATTAGGAATGTTAGGGTGCACTCTCTGTTCTTAAAAATTAATTATTTTGTTAAAATGAAACGTCCAAAACTAGAAGCTAAGGAAACTTTTCTGTTAAAAGAACGTTGTGTTTTCTGTCGTAAGAATACGGTGTTCGTCCTATTTCAGACTAATTGCATAAATGTATAAGCTGACATGGGAAAGTAGAAGCTCAATATCTTTTTTTTCTTTCTTTTCTGGTGTCGTGGTCTTCTCGAGCAGAATGGCTGCCTACTATGATCTAAAAGACATATAATCCGAAACACAGCAGGCTGTACACGAAAATTTTTAAGTGACAAAATATGAACCAAATTTCATATGGATATTCATATAATATTCCTAAAAATACCATGCCCAGAGAAGTAAAAAAAGGCTTCTAGTGTGAACGACACCAAAACAATTAATGCAATGTATTGGTTTATAAAAGTGCATTTCATTAATACACTTTGTGCAGTGTGTGTCAAAATAAATATTACCATCTTCTACGGCATGTAGAAAGGTTGAAAATAATCGCTTGATGCCAGTGAATATACGGCGAGAAATTGCGAATAACGAAGTTATACGCATTTATACATGTGACAATCGCCTCTGATTAAAAGACAACGCTATATACACAAATGTTCAGCAAGTACATAAATCTCCTTGTCAGCATCACAACGAGACCTGCCGAACATCTGTGCAGAAGAAGTTGCTTGAACATCAAAGGAAAATGTCACATACATAACATCGTTCTATGAAATTTCCCACTAAATGTTCATAGGAAAATATAATTTTAGACTCCTCTACACGGCCTAGATGTTTGTAAAATTTATACCAAGACATTCTGTATATAGATATGTGTATGTTTAAGACCAGAATTCGAAATGTAGAGAAATTATCTTCGCACTTCGGTTTCCTTTTTCCACACATATTTAGCAATTTCCTATGAATGTCTACCAATTTCAGTTTAAAGTTTCCAACTTTAATCTCCTAAAAATATGCAGAATTTTTGCCGTCTTTTTCTTCGAATTCGTCCAAGGAACAGAGATTTATGTTATTAACAAAGATACAAGATGAACAAACGAGATGGATTTGGTTTCCGAATGATTAATCTTTATATGTGACATAATAAGATAGTTTTAACAACGGGAAAACAACTTACAAAATGTTTTTTTCTCATTACCGATGAAGATCAGAATATCAGTTCAAATATTATTATTGAGCTGTGAGATAAACGACTAGTTAAAATGCTTCAAAATATCTGCACGTTATTTTTTCCCGAATATTTCGTAGAAATATTTCATATCTTAGCATTATAATTTTCTAGGAAAGTGAGCTAATTATGTTCCATCACTGAGGGATACTCATTTTGATAGCACTTCATACATTTTTCAGTGTTTTCTGAACTACGTTTAATTAAGTGTAACAATGTTTAATTGATAATAAAGCATAACAGAAATATGAATTGAAGGTTTTTTAAAAATAAGTTGAAATGAATTTATTTAGTAGATCGAAATTACAATTCATATTTATATTTCAGCAAATATTAAGCGTTACATTATATTAAAGGGTAGTATTATCAGCTTGATAGACGCTATAAGTATGTCCAACCTCAAAGGAAAATGTGAGCTGCCATCTGGGTTCATATGTATCTCATTCTATGCATTATTGAGCTTTTTACATTCTTTCCCCGGAAAATGGAATACCTGTTGAAGAAATGGTCTCTTTCAAAGAAATGTAATTTGTTACCTACGAGACGCATGATAATTCCAACCAACCGCTACAACAGGTTTCTCTATCCTCTCACATTAATGCGACAGTCTACGTGGCTGTGACTTTTGCCCTTGTCGTGTTATTCTCGTTTGAGGACAATGACTCCAGAAGTTCTGCCAAAGAGCAGGTATCATTGACGATCACCCCACCCCAGCTCGCGCCACACCGGTCCGAAGCTGGCAAGGACGTGGCTCGCGTGGGCGTCGGCATTTCTATTGAGTCGTTCTCGGAGCGACTCCTCGTTCATCGCATTAAAATGTCTCAACCTCCTGGCCTCGCACTTGTCCGCCACGCATTTCACTGCTTCGCAATTGCCCGCCCTGAACCTCCCCGCTCCCCACCTCCCGGGCCCAGCTCTTTCGCTCCCCGTCCTTTCTGCCCTCCCGCTTTTTTATCCCCGCCCTTTCTGCCCCCCGTTGTCCCCCTTCCTCCCCAACGTCTCCAAATAGTTTCCTCACTCGTCATATTAGAATGTCTTGATCTCCCCGCTGAACAACTGTGATGCACATCACAGCTTTGCAGTTGACCGCTCCGCAACTTCCCTTGCTCACCACCCTAGCCTAGCTCATCTGCCCCCCTCCCATTCTTCTCTCACGTCTTTTCTGCTCTCTCGGTTCTACTGGTCTCCCGCCCACTTTTACCCCCCACCCTTTTTATTCTCACCCGTTTTGCTAAGTCCTTTAATCTCCCCGGTTTTGCGTGTCTTGCATTTGCCCGCCCCGCACGTACCCTTCACTTGCTTGCCCGCCCCGCCCTTGCCCTCATTACATCTTTCCACCCAGTCCTTCCCCGACAAGAAACTCCCTACCCTCTTCCCATTCCCTCTCCTGACCGCGCCATGTAGTCCCACTACGCCGCAAAGTCACTCGACCAGAGCGAGCGAATTCTCGCGTAGTTCCTCCGTCGGCGGCCGACGAATTTATTTTCTCGCGCGGGATGTAACGCGGACGAACGCCCCGTGTTCGGCCCCGCGCCGCGCGCTCGTATCGCTGGCAAACGTCGCCGCCCGGCGGGGCTACAGGCCGACACGCGCCGAGGAACGCGCGCGCGTGCTGGCGGGGCGCGGGCGGGCGGTTGTGGTGACGGGAGCAGGAGAATTGGATCCAGGCAGAGTAGTGGGGAAGGGGGAAAGGTTTCAGGTCGTTAGGTCCACGGACAAAAGGTCTAATACTCGTTTGGTCTAAAGAACAGGACGTCTATTGTGAACCAGGTCCAATGCGACGTAAGGTGTACGTGACAGAGGATCTAATATCAAAAGAGGTCTACAATTAAAAGGTTCAGTTAAAAAGGTCTAATGGACATAAACACCGAAGGTCCCCAAGGTGTAATATCAAACTTTTTATTTCTTCATTTTTAAACGCATTAGAACCAAAAGTCTATATTTTAACTATGTCAATGAAATTTTCAAAATTTTCAAATGGTAGCGAATTATCAAAATTATAAAGATCGTGGTGATATCGATTTATACCTTGTGTCTTTGAGCTATAGACTGAATATTTTAACACCGTATCATTTTAGGTAAATTTCGTACTTCCAGAATTAAAGTGTATCATTCCTATTGTGATTTCATTTCAGACTATAACAGTAATGATTTGTGAACCACATTTTGTCACTTTTTTCTGTTTACAGCATAATAGATTCGACATTCTTGTCTGATAGACCGAAGTTTATTAGAAATTTTTGACAATTACCCAAATATTATTAAATATTTTGAAAAATTAGACTAAATTTTCATTAGACATGTTTTCATAGACCTTCTGACATTAGACTTTAAAAATTAGACTAAATTTTCATTAGACATGTTTTCATAGACCTTCTGACATTAGACTTTAAAAATTAGACAAAATTTTCATTAGACATGTTTCATAGACCTTCTGGCATTAGACTTTAAAAATTAGACCTTCTGTCATTAGACCTGGTATCTTTGGACCTAACGACCTCTAACCGGTGGAAATGAAGCGCATGTGGTTACTGGCAATTATTTTGCCGCGATGATTAGAGAACGGAATTTATTGTAATAAAAAAGCAAAATATGTATATAAAGGTGTTTGTTTTTCAGGATACATAATACAAAATTGAAAACATGTAAAATGAAAATGTACTATAGTGTTAAAAGTTGCTTTATATAAGAATTTTCAAATTTATGTGCACAGAACGTCGGCGATCAGGTCTCAAACTGGATTCGGAGCGACTGAAAGAAAGTTCTACCTCTTCACAAGTAACCACCACACTAGTCACCATATGATTGATTGATTAGTGATTCCGAGCGCGTCAACTGCTAAGATCATTGGTCCCGCAAGTGTAGTGCAAATTTTTTCGCGGGAGGTAGCGGTGATTATCTCTCGCTGGATAGCGAGACCCGACACCGATTTAAGTAGGCTTGCGGGGATTTTCCCCAAACCAAGTATCTCTCGCAAGCGTGACACCGCCCCAGCCGAGATTTTCCCCAAACCAGGTATCTCTCGCAAGCGTGACACCGCCCCAACCGAGATTTTCCCCAAACCAGGTATCTCTCACAAGCGTGACACCGCCCCAGCCGAGACAAGCTCTATGATCTCGACTGAGCACCCGACATGTGTGGTAGAGTATCGCATGTGAGTGTAAGTGTAAGTAAGGGGTTAGGAAAGGACAAGGAAGAGGAAGGAAAGACGGCGCGCAGTCCGTGACTCGCTTGTTAGGTAACTGTCCAGTCATTCGCCTAGTGTTCTTCCAAGAAACCATGGAAATCTACCGATCAGAGCAACCGGTCGCTAGAATTGGCCTCCTGACAGCGGCTGAACTTGATCTAGCTATGTAGCTAGGTCGAGGAGTGTCGAAAATCCTGTCACCGTCGGGACTCGAACTCTAGGCAGCGACATCTGTTGATGCCCTGAGCCACCATCGTCGCTGTCACCACACGAGATTAATTCGAATTCCAACATACGTCCGAAGTAAAAATATAGTATTTTAAGTGGAGCCGGTGAACATGTGAACAGTCGTACCGCGCAGTCAGTGAGGGATCCCTGAGAGGAGGTATCACGCACCCCACCCTCATCCAACAACGTGATAAGACAATGATTTATAAAAATATTTGTCAGATTCCGATAGAGACACACATGGTTTCTGTGAAACATGAGCAAGCACGCAGTTGATATTCCTTCGCAAACATCCGCTCATTCTTGATTCCGATTGCCCCGTCTCCAAAAAGCGGGGGGGGGGGAGTTTGACAATGTATGGCAAAGCTCTTTGTAATCGAAGGGCAGTAGTTGATATGATAGACGAATGCAGTAACATTGTATTACCAAACTCATACATGAAATGTTCCTTTTTAACGTAAAAATATATTAATATGTAGGGAAATATTTAAGGAATATGCATTAAGATGTAAAATATGTAACAATATGTGAATAAATAAAAATAGTTAAAAACAAGGATAATAAAAATAGTTCTAATTAATTCAGATCTTGTAAGCTCTGTAAACTATTCAATGCAGACATCTTGTTCCTATAAACGTAGGTATTTCAGTTCCCTACTGATGATGCTACTGGTAATGATGAATGTGAATACTTAAGCTGCCTTTAGCTGCCTTTCAGCTACTAATATGAATGCCTTTCTAAATGATGATCTAGTGAGTAGCGATAACGATGATGAGACGTAAGGTAATGGAGCAATGAAGGAATGAGAGGCGGCGAAAACGGGAGAACCCCGAGAAGGAGCACCCAGTGCCCAGAAGTGTCTTTGTCCACCACAAATTCCGAATCAAACCCGATCCCCAGCGGTGGCAGGTGTATGCGCAAACCATTACTCCACAAGGCTCTCCAGGCGAAGTGATGTTGATTGTGGTGATGATTCCTTGCACTTCAAGTATTTCTATTTTGGAAACAATTTTCAATACCGTGGTTAGCCGGAAGTGCAGGATTTCTGGCGAGAGCCTCGCCAATGAAATGAAATGAGCGAAATGAAATCAACTCCATTAATAGTATTATTAATTAATATTGAGATAATATTATTAATACAATAATACTAATGTAGTAATAATAATAATAATAATAATAATAATAATAATAATAATAATAATAAAACTGAATTTAGAACGTTTCCATAAAAATGTGTGCTTCACAAGATCTCCCTTTGGGTAGTTTTTGGATTCAGGCGTCAAGACATAATAAGGAGAGAGTACCTAATATCTTTAGAACCCCCAGGAACGACCACTCTATGGGTCCTCAATAACATTGAAATACTAAGCACAGTTATTCAAAATGAATATTAATCAAACAATAATGTTTGCAATTTAAAATAATTGAAGAGTGTAAATGGGAAATTTCCCTCTACAACGAGGACCCTCCGCACATACATAGCCTATTTATATCTTAATTTATCCCTGAAATGGCACTCGCGTCGTCCTCATAGGAACCTACGCATTGGTCCGGGAGATGAGGCGTTAGAGGCGCCCGCGGTGAAGACAGCGCGAAACGCCACGACGACGGCGGGCACCGGGGGACGGAAGAGGCGGGTCTGCAGCGGCGGAGGCGGGGGCGGGGGCAGCGCCCGGTCGGGCTGCATTCTGCGGCGGCACGGCGGCGCGGCGACCGCGAGCCGCCCATCAAGGTCAGCGGTTTGAGTCCCGGAATGGGAGCAGAGTAGGAAGTGGACGCGGGGCGGCGGGTGGTGGTGTCGGGGGGAGGGATGCGGAGGGGAGGAGAGGGGGCGTGCCGCGAGGCTAGCGGGTCACGGAGCGATCGCCGATAACGGCGACCCACAAGCAACGCCGCCCCCGCCCTTCCGCGGATGCTCTTACGCCGATCGGCACGGCGCGGCGCGGCGGGGCTGGGATGCTTCAACTCGATGCGAGAGCGGAGGCGGGGGCGGTCGGGGTGGCGGTGGCGGTGGCGGTGGCGGCTGTGACGGCGGTGACACTGACGGAGGGAGCGGCGGGGGTGATGGCGGTGGAGGAGGAAGAACAAAGAAGGGTGAAAAAGATCTACTGGTTGAATATTCAAAGCCAGAAAAATTCCCGCCAAATTTTCGATTTTCCTAGAATATTAGTGGCTGGTTGCTCTGATCGTCTGTTGTCGGTAGTTTCATCTATGAAAACCAGGTGAATGTCGTGGTTCCCAACCAAACATCCCACGGACCGAGAGATTTTTCTTTCTTTACCTTTGTCCCCTCCTCAACCTTCCTTTTAGAAACACACACTTGCACTTACATGCACAACAGCATTAACACTCCGGAGTTTCAACGAAAGTAATAATCAGTAGACACTACCGAAATCATTTCTCACTCACACTAACTTACAACATTCTCTACAGGCAAAGATGGCACCCAACCGATGGAGTCATTTACACCGTACTGCCGGTCTACCCTGACTGACAAATTGACTCTAGGGTCCTCTGCGAGTTTTTCTATCGCTACATTGAACAAAAACCAGACCTTTATGGAATAAATACTGGAGTAAAATCTATTCAGATCTGTTGTTAAAATTTTATATCCACTGCGCTCTCATTGTTTCAACATAATGAGCTCCTTCATTGTACTCGTATTGTTGTTACATCTAATTAAAATACGAAAAAGGTAAGGTCGTTTTGAGATATCCGTCGTAGTTGACTTTCGTTTTGTTCAGAATAACAGTATGGACAATGGCAATTGGATTACAGCAACTTCTTAATAGAAATGTGCAATTAAATACAAACACAAGCACTTGATCGACATGTGACTGTTTACCAAAACTAAACAAACATCACTAAATTTTTAAATGGAGACACAGTAAAATATTTTTTTTCTGAGCATTGCAACTCAACTTCGAGTATTTCGACGATGTAGATAAACGTAGCGTAGTCATAAAAAGGAGTTGAAAGAAAAGTGGAATTAAAATATCATTGTAAAGCAGAGAATATTTTAAAAAAATATTACGATATTACGAAAAATTACGAGATATTACGAAAAATATTACTCGTAAATTCATTATGTGTTAATGGTATATTTCTGATGTAGAATATAGATCATTCATTATGAAACAGCTTCATTATTGGTACAGGTATTTAACCAATCACAGAGAGGTTTACAGTAGAGAAGTAATCAATCATTAGTCGTCGTTCTATTATATATTTCATTGGATTGTGTCTACAATTGTAACGAGAGAATCCTTGGCTCTATGTCGGAAAACCGCACCTACCTCCCCTATTTCCAATACTCAGAAGAAAATCAGAATACTGAAGACGTCCATGGGGACTGCACTTAATAATTATTATTAAGTAGATAAGAAATAAGAACCGATACTGAACTGAAATGTCATTTATGCAATGAGTTGAATTCTAACTTAACACCTTTAATGCTCATGTGAAGTCGGATTATGCTTATGGTTAGCCAACGTCACCCGGGGCACCTAGGAGGGAGTCTGCTAGATGGCGTTGGCTGCATACCAGTTGCAAGATACCTGTTCAGTTTAAAAATTTAACATACAATAGTTACCATTAGTCACAGAAAAAGTACTGCCTGTAACTGGATGTAATGGGTATTAATGCACTCGTTTAAGTTTACTATAGTCATCTTTCCTCGTACGTATTGTAATATCACTTCACATTCGTGTATTAATACCCATAATAACATCATTGTTTCATATTATACTAGATCTAGCATCGTTTGATGTTATACTATTATAACCTCATCCATTATTATACATGTCATTAGGTTACTCTCATGGCGAGTTGCATAAGTGTAAATATCGAGTTGTTTAGGAAAGGATTTTGAGCCTGGATCATTTGGTTTGTTTGTTGTTTTCTTTTCGCGAATCAGCCTCTGTGGACCACGCAAACGTGCATTTATGCTCGTAAGACATTGTTTGGAGGGATCAGCATTTCTGTCGAGTCCATTTTTACACCCTAAGGGTTTCAGCCGTGGGGATTTGGAAGATGAATTGATGATTATGAGGGGTGAGAGGACGACACACATACAAACACAAATACATCCATGTCCGAGGCGGGACTCGAACCTGCGACCCTACAGCTCGAGATCGCCACGGCACTACTGGATTAGCGATCTCGGTCGGGCTGACTATTTGGATTGTTATGAGACAGGAAAACAAAATAATCGTGATAGAAAGACATAATTCGTTGCAAATAAAAATTAACGCATTGTTATCGGTTAAATTTTGAATACTTTTAACACATAAATCACCACTTATGGCTCATTGAGTAGAGATCTTTGCTTGTGTAATTGCAATGATATCCAAAACATGAAGTTGGAAAACAAAAACATATTTTTCTAATACAAATTTATAACGTATTCATATTATTTGGAAATCTTGAACTGAATTGTGTCTCCAATTTCTGTAGAATATTGCTGGCACCATTGGCTTAAAGTAACTCAAAAATAAATAAGTATAAAAAATGTATTATCTAAACAGATATTAATTCGGATATCATGAACTTCGGATGACGTTATAGACTTGTTTCTAGATAAAAAAATACTGGTATGCACAGACACAAGATATTTGAATACTGCTCAATTACAATTTTTCAATAAACGACATGGGATCACTACGCAAGGCACGCTTGAACCGTCTCGACTCACACGGTCCCGAGTTCGAATCCTCTCTCGGACATAGATGTTTGTGTTGTGACGTGATGGGGCTTTCCAAGCAACCATGATTACTTTTCAACCTCCTTCTTCCATTCCTTTCTTTGCGGCCTCTCGGTGCAAGAGCATGGGACAGGTTCCCCAACATAGACTTTACGCAAAATCTTTTTGTTTTGAATTCCACATAACGGATGGATGTTGTATTGTGGCATGACGGAGGTTGCCTTAACAACCCTACATTACATTTCAAACCCCCGTTCCTTCCAGTTACAGTTAGGGACACCCTTCCTCATAATGGTCAACCGAGATAGGTATACAGAATGCCTTCGCATTACAATACCTTTGCGAGTTGATCGACATCGGCCTTCGGACCACCTCTGGCAGCCGAGGACGAGGAGAGCCCATCTATGCATCATAAACTGAAATGTGATAAAAGCAACGGACCGAAATGTCCAAGCGGAGTATAGGAGGTTTACTGTAGGACGGGCTGGGTGGATCGACTAAAGAGACGAAAGGTTAAAACGGAACCTAATCAAAAACATTATATAGCATATATTGTTTCAATACCAATAAAACATTGTTTAATAAGCCATGACTAACTATGATGACCTAAGCGTTTCCCTTCCACAATCCAAACGCAGTGATCTGTCCTGTGATGACGCTCGGTTATCTCCGTAAGTGTAGCAGCAAATCGCATTACGGAGCACGTGGCCTGCGCTGCGCGCCCACGCCCGTCAAACGCACGTTCGTTTTATTTAGACAAACGCGTTCCGGAATCGACAAAGACCCGTTTAAGCGAATTAACATCTCCAAAGCCGCGTTCTCCGAAATACACGACATTTAATCAAATGGAACATCAGTTCCTCTGTAAGTCATTTGCATTTAAACAGTAGCGCAGAGCTCCCAGATGGCGACACCCACATTTATGAATAATTAATAGAGGGCGGTGGACGGCCGATGAAGGGGGCTGTGGTAGAGGCGACGGAGAAGGGAGACTGGGAGTTGTGGGGGCGATGAGGGGAAGGGGTGGAGGTAGGGGAGAGAGGTGGTGGCGGAGAGATGGCGACGGTCGCGGGAGCCGGATTAACAGATGGAGGAGACGGCAGCGTAAGATGGGAAACTGATTGAAGGTATTTGCTCTGTCTTGAAACGGTCACTGGCAGTTTCACTCCTTCACGACAGTCTTACCAATAATTTGCATTTCTAATGCGAATTTCACACTTAATGTCATTAAGAAGCTGCTTTACTATGGATATTTAATTTAAAGGTGCTCAAGTGAATGGAAAACCTGCTTTTCAAACGTTCTTAATGAGTTTCAGAGGAAGGCATCGAATTTGAAAAACAATTTCAACGAATAAATGAGAAATCAGAGGAAGCTGAGTTGGTGGCTAATAGCCTAACGTGGGCAAATGCCATGGAGAGATGTAATGAATGCTGTATAGTGCGCTAGAAAATAACTTTCACAACAGAAAATTATTGGTGTTACAACTACTCATACTTTCTCGTATTATTTATAACGTTTGCATAATAATTTAATACTCGTTGAAATCGCAATAGGGTTTCCGATCGGCAAAACATGTCTGACAGAGCTGGGTCGCGAATCTCGCTGCTTAGATTCCGCAGGTGACGGTTTAATTCACTGAACTTACGTCAAAGTGCTGGTATAAATGCTTCGCAAAAGCGCATTTCAGAAAATAATATTTTCAACGAAAATCGGACCTACGTCATTTTTGTCAGTGTTCTTCATTATCTCCGAACAAAAAATGTATAGAAAAGAATCTGGGACATTTTGGGGAAAATTAGGAAATGTTGGGGATTCCTGTAAAGTATTCCCAAATTGATATATCAGTTACAAATTCAATGGGCCGCGTCATGAGCATGAAATGAGTTCGAAGGATATTTTACACAAGAAATAAGTATAAGATACAAGAGTAGAAAAACTAATGAATCCAGTCTTTCTATAGAATTCTTTATGTGTGAGGGGGGGATCATAATGAGCAGGATGTTGACAAATTTTAAATGGATTGCTAGTGAAAACATTAGCCTTGTATATTTAAATGTACTTCACTTATTTGACGTATCTGTGTATTAATATTGTTATTAAAAATGTTTCCACATTTAGGCTAGCAAAATAAATCTATGCAAAACAGCCAGCTATTTAGATTAATATTTTCAAATACCCTTTGCAAGGAACGCCTATGCAACTGCTTTGATGCAAGGGGGGCCTTTCGGCTGCAAAGAACTAAATCCCAAAGAACCTAACATGAGGGACAAAATCAAATGGTGGCGTGCGACAGCGCGTCCGCGAGCAGATCCGTGCGTCTCAAGGAGAGGGCCGCCGATGTAGAGGCACTCGGTTCAAGCCCCGCCTGCGCGTCGGTCATCGGCCTCGCGGCTCCTCCCGCCGCCGCCCCCGCCGCCCCACTTCAAACGCGGAATAAATCATGCGGGGCCGCCGCTTTAAATACGAGCTGATCTATAGCGCGTTGTCTCTGCGCCCACGTGCCACATGCTCGCGCCGCACACTAGTCCCAACTGGGTATAAATGTGGACGCGCAAAGCATAAACATAGTAATTATTCGTACAAGAAATTGAAGCATCTGTATCGTCCTGATAATACTTATTGTAGTTTTATTCCAGTTGTTTTAGTAAAATACCAAATTTTAATTGTCACCACTATCACCTTATTGGAGAGACAATTACTTCGGATACATATTCCGTACAATAAATGTAATTCAAGATATAACCTTGTTACTAAGTAATCAATGTATTTTAATAAGTAAGTATATTTAAATAAATGTCACCCCAAGTGGAACTGAATCCTGGTTCTTCTGTCTACGCCCAGATTCTCTAACCACAGAGCGACCCAAACAACTATTTTGGAAAAAAATTGGAAAGGAATGCGTTAAAAGAAGCACAAATTACAGAAAGCGATATTTGGAAAGACGACAAAGCAGAAATAATTTCATGGCAGAAGAGGAAAGACAATCTATAGAAAGTGACCGTAGGAGTAAAAGAAAACACACAATGGGAATTAAGAGGAGATATTGCAAAGAGAGGAAGAGGAAAACGCTGAATGAGGAACAATTGAAAATCGAATATGATCCTCTTAAATATTCACTTTCACAAGCAGGGACGCCGTTACCCATTAATGTAATAAAGATATGACAATGCATTATTATTATTAGAAGTAATAGTATTAACGTTATGGAACAGACCAGTGGCACAGTTGTTGGCAATGACAATTATTAATTAATTAATAATCATTATCAATTAATAAATATCAATAATAAAGAGATGAGTAGAAGTCGACCATTGCTTGAATGTGAATTTTAGAAGGGACTAAGTGTATCAAGGAAAGAAAAACTTCCCTTTTCTCAGGGTTTACTCTGGCATTCGCCTGGTATTAAAGAACTACCGGGAGAAAACACAGAAAACTACAGTTGAGAACAGGTGGCCCCAAGAATTCTTCTCCAGACACCGGCTGAATTCATGTCAGCTATGTAGCCAGTGTTGAAAATCTGACACGAACACAATATCTCCCTGTTGAAGATGCAGTAGATGCAACGAGTTACTGATGAGCCCGCATCTGGTAGTACTCTAAAACATTGGATAATAGGATTGCGCACGATCTTACATTCCCGATCACTTTCCGACAATAAACGGAGATGCAGGATGGAGCATCCAGCTGCGAGGTCTCCCGAGATACTGTAGTATGGTACAGTTGCGAAAGTAACAAAAAAGTTAATTACTTGCTTTTTTCTTCACAATCGGATGAAATGTGCGCTCTTGAACAATTCTTCCTAGAGTAATTAAAAACACAACTTTATTTTACTGCAGATCTTGTGTAGAATATATTGCATTTTAATACTTTTTTCGTGGTAATATAATTTCGATGTGAGAGTGTATATAAGTACACGAAGTGAAAATGCATATTTAACTGCCGTTTATATTTTTTAAATAGTGCCAATCAAGAGCATATCAATGTAAAGAATAATACTGAGAAGTGGCTACCAAAATATCTATTACTTAGCACCTGTAGAGCTGTTAATCCAGCCCTTATTGCACGGAAAACCTTTCCAGTGAGTAGCTCTTTCCTGCCGCCATTTTGTATCCACTATCATACCCATCAACTCAAGATTGAATTGAATTGCCTTATTTTACGGGACAAGACTCAGGCCATGAGGCCGCCTGACCACTCAAATTTCACTACGCTCCTTTCACCATCTAGTGGAGGAAAGAAGGTATTCCTTGGGCGACGAAACATGCGGTTTGAATTTAGCTCAGAGGTGTCATTTAGACTTGAAGATCTTTACATGCAGTAATCTACTAACATGGGACATGTTTAGATGACTAGATGGTATTGTCTTGATCGTGACTAGATTGTGTTGTCTTGATCGTGATCGATTGATAGATTGATTGTTAGTGATTCCGGGCGTGTCTGTTGCTAAGTAACTGCCAAAGTCATTGGTCCTGTAAGTGTAGTGAAGGTGGCGGTGATCTTCAGGAGGTGGTGGTGATCTTCCCCCGATGGATGGCGAGATCCGGCGCCGACCTTCCGTCAGCAAGAAGAGTTTTCCTCAACCAGGTATATCCCACCAGGGAGACCGCCCCAGCCGGGTCAAGCTCTAAGCTCCCGTTCGCCGCTATAATTCTCCCCCAGACAGTGACTGAATTTCGAACCTAGCTGACAAGCTAGGTTCGAAAATCCTCGGGACTCGAACCTAAGATCCTCCGTTCAGAGGCCCTGCAGTGACACCAATTGATGCCTTGAGCCATCATGGATCGTCGTTTCGCCGCACTGTGCGCGGAGTGGCCCGGGCCGTTTCGCTCTATCTCCATCTGCCGCGAAGTGCTTCACCACCGTCAGATATTCATCTGCGAACAAGTCACACGCGCATGCCCGCAACCGCTGGCAGACATGGACTTTGTGATAGCTTGTTGTTTTGACCAGTAAATATGAATCACAGAGGTAATATTTTTTGACACGTGAGAATTTGCTTTAGAATTGCCCAATGGGTCGGCCTCAGTGGAATGGAAATTGGACACATTGGGTTCCAAAACCAGAGTTCTTGGGCTCAAACACAACTAGGTTCGGCACTCTGTAATTGTTTGCAGTTTTGACCACTGATTAAAAATAATAGGGATAATATTTTCAGACACGTGAGAATTTGCTAAAGAAATACCTAATGGTACGGCTATAGAGAAGTAAATGTTGGTCTCACTGGGTTCCAAAATCAGAGTTGGGAGGTTCAAACCCAAATTCAATAAAACCTTGGTTGGTTCTATTAAAAACCATGATTGATCTGCGAGTCATTGAATCAACCACTTTCCGTTGTTTTTCTAACGTCTACAACTCTTACTCAATGGTTCTTTTCCTAAACATGACAAAATATTGTGAAATATCTTACATGCGCGCCGCTACCACCAGGATGCCAGTCAACCACCAACTCTCCTCTCCAGGGCCCCCTTTCGCCCGTCAACAACCTTCGTTACCTAGTAACCGCGACCGTCCAGATTAAAGCGCGGCGTTTGTTTTGTAATCTTTTGTCTATTACAGCTCCGTCCGTCCAGATTAAGGCGCGGCGTTTGTTCTGTAATATTTTGTATATTACACATGTGTATGTCTACGGATTGTAACAGTATCATGAAATGGAAGCCAGTCAAAAATTCTGGAAAAATTATATCCTACCATAATTCTCGTTAGAATCAGAATGCATATTAGCTCAGCTAAGTACGACGCCTATAATGAATAATTGTTATTTATATACCAAGGGCATTAAAATGGTTCTAACGTTAAATATAACTTGGTTATCTATAGACAGTCAAAACGATTATTTATATAACTATATTTCTCACTGAACTCTGGAAGACGTGCATCTATGTACGTCTTCCAGAGATCAGTTAGAAATGTAGTTATATAAATTATCGTTTTACATGTTGTCACGGCAAAAATATATTCCTGCACGAAGGTCATGATGAGGGTTAAGAACCCAAATCTATAGCTGATTTGGCTTTGAAAATAGATTTTATTACATCGGTACGAATATTTTGTTAACAATTCTTACCAAAAACGCTCATTTCTTTATTTTTACACATCTCTACGTTTGAAGGATGACACAAAATATTTACAGTTCCTTCATATACAGCGCCAATATCATGAAATTATACAGTTATGTTCGATCAATGGAGTATTAAAAAATGGACTTTTGCAGAACCGCTACTCATGATATGATCACTATATGTCTCATGTTATTTCAAGAAGTGACAGAGGACGCAGTCTCGAATTCAGTTATCTTCTGACTAGTGTCATGTAAGAAGCTGCTCCGGTGACCGAACGACGTGTGAACATGCCCCAAAAGACTCATTTTCCCGTGCTCCCCGCAGTCAATTTCACACTGGATATCTATCTTCCAGGACAAGGGGAGCAGCGAACTTGTCCTCTCGGAGTGGCTTAGTGCGGGTGGAAGTGGCGGGGACGCGGTCGGGGGCGAGAAACGCCGGGGCAGGTCGAAGGCGTGGGCGATCTCGCGGATACGGTGACGGTGATGGTAGTACAGATGGTGGTGATGCGGATAGGGGTTGTACTGTTGAAGGCTTTCGCGGCCAATCATCTGAATGGTGTTGGGTGACACCGCGCCGCGTGCTGTGATCGGACGTTTTGAGCATCACATCATGGCCTTCTTCAGGGCAGAACAGCAGCTCTTCAGTCCTGAAGAAGACAATGATACAATTGTCGAAACTTTGACATCACAGCCCGTGACGCGTCGTCAACCGGACAGCAAAGGTCATTCGATGGGTGGCAGCTGTAGTTATAGTGGTAATGATAGTGATAGTGGATGTGGTTGGAATGATGCTGGTGGTTGTTAGTCGGTAATGGTCGTGATTCCAATAGTGTGTGGTGCTGGTTTCAATGGTGTGTAGTAGTGGTGATTACAATGGTGGATGGTTGTGCTGGTTGTAGTGGTGATGTGATGAAAGTGGGGTTAGAAGGTCGTGATAGTTGTAGTGGTTTGGTAGTCACAGTGACGTAGTCGGTGGCGTGTTTGCGGTAATGGCAGTGGAGGGTGTGGTGGAGGTGGAGGGTCTGGTGGAGGTCCAGGAGGCGGCGGTGATGGCAGCAGTGGTGGCGGGGACGAGGACGGCGGCGTGTTTGCGGTAATGACAGAGGAGGTGGCGGTGGCAGTGAAGCGGGGCGGTGCGGTGCGGAGCGATCCTTCAAACGGCGGACGTGACCTCATCGTTCTTTTCGAAAACGAAAGTGTCAATCCCGGGGCGCCGCTCGCTCCACGCCCTTCGTGTTATTGATGACCGCCGACGGCCTGGGTGGCGCCCTCCGCCGCCGCACGTGCTACGGCCCTGGAGGATCGGGTGGAGGCGAGATGGACCGGATGTGGTGCTGCAATGAAGCGTTGCCGAATGACGAGCTACCAAGTAACCAATCTGGGATCATTATGGCTCAAAATTTTATTACGAATCCTCGCTCGTAAGATCTTTTAAATAGGTTTCACGCATGACAATTGTATATTTAGAGTCGTATTTCTACAGGTTTGGTTGTTGAGGTCCTATTTTTTCGCAATGTACTAGTATAAATGTCTGTTTACGATCAAACCTATTTTGGAAATGTATCTGGGAAAACAGAACCAATACAGATTTCACTATTGGACTACTTATTTGTTAAAAACTGATATGTAACTTGTCTGATCCGGATGATACCTTACCGAAAAAATCGACCTGATATTACGACCAGCACTTACTTAGTGCGTACGCTTCTGTTTCCAGAAATGTTGCTACATTTCAAATTTAGATACTCTTTCGACATTCCATTAGTTATTTTACAAAATAAACGGGCATTTAAGGATACATCACTGTACCAAATTCCATTACCATAATCAATGTTTGGCATCTTTCTTAAATGAAATTAAGAATAAATGTCCCATCCAACTGATTGAAGGAAAGTAAAATAAGGATGACTAGTACTAGGTGTGGTAAAATACGTGGCAGTAACCAACAACGTTTTAAAAAATTATATAATGTTAAAAAATGATTTTGTCTTACAAGAGTGACTAGACAGCCAAGACAAAAGTAATGCATACCTACGTACTAAGGTTAATACAATGTTCTAGTTCCCCTAGTATGTGCGTGTTGCTCTCATTGCTTCTCTTAATATTACATAATAGTCTCAATATTTACACCTGTTTGCCTCGCAATGATAAACAAAATACGTCTCTAAATGCAGTTTGTGCTCAATGAAATTCAACAATCCTTCAAGAACCCTTTACGATCGGAAAATATACCTAACGATTGGAGATTCTATGTTATTATTTCTTCTACAGTTCCAAAAAAAAATCATTGGTTGTCTTGTCAAGAGTAGAATTAGTCTAAAGATCTGATCTTCGCTAACTTCTTCTCCGCCTTCCCACATTTGTATCTCCTTCGATTTTGTCTTCTCTGGTATAATAATTGTCCAATATAATAAAACTTCATTTCTTTTTCAAATTAAATTCAAACTGAAACGTTGACAAGTTAATAAATTAAAATACAATACCAAAACGCAAGAACAGTGTGTAATTTCACTGTTAATAATGGTGAAGACCCTCAATATTTGCATCCAACGTTCGCAATTAATTTAATCTGTTTTCTTATAGTTTTGCCTCTTGTAAATTTAACAGAAATACATTATGTACAGTTATTCTGGACACATAAGTTAGTTTTCTATTTCCGTTCCAAAGAAGATAATTTTTCATCCGTTTGCTAGGTTGTTTGCTCACAAATTAAGCACACGTTGGGAGCTCCACGCTAAAGGCTTGCTTTGGGCCGGGCCGGCCTCGCCAGGCAGGGCTCTGTTCTCAGTCTTCGCACGAGAGGACCTACGGAGGTACACACAAGCGCCGTGCGGTCGGGAGAAGCAACTGGGGCGGGCAGAATCGTGCCTCGCGCACAGGTGGAGGCTGTTCTTCCCTTCCCCGCCGGCCGCGCTGCACCTCGAGCCTTTCCCGGTAGGAAGCGCTGCACTCGCGGAGAAATTAACGGGCGTTTGATTTCGAGTGCGTTCGAGAGGCGAAATCGAAGAGTGCGCAAACACAAGAGCAGCGAGAATGTTTATGGCAAAACTTAACCCTTCGCTCCGGCACTCTTGCGAGTAACGGAGAGCAAACAGTCGCCGTCGGCGGATGAAACCGCGAGAGGTGAGGGAGGGTGCGAGGTGGGGGATGGAGGGGTGGGGAGAGGTGGTTGGTGCTTCGGCGAGGAGAGCTTTCGCCGGCTCTCGGAATTAGTCCCTCTGGCGCGAGCGCAAGACGACGCCAGGGGTGAGCAAGCGGTGACATGCCTTCGATTGGGAGAGTCGACCATCTCACGATATGTCACTCACAAAATCCTAAAGGAACTGGATACTGGATACAAAATGTGTTGCTGTTGAATCCAATTTATAAAAACAAGTACGAGTGGATAGCATCACATGCCAAAGGAATAAAAATTGTTTCCAGTATCCAACTCCTTCAGGATTTTGTAAACGACAATAAAAGTGAGATTGCTGACTGGTTTCCTTCTCCTCCCCCTCCTGTTTCTTTTATCCTTGTTTCCTTTTTCTTCCTCTTACTTCCCTCCCTCTTCCTCCTCCCAATATCACTTCTTTCTCCCTTTCGTCTTATCTTCCTTCCCTTCACCTTGTTCCGCAATCTATTTGCACCCGTTATCATCCTTCAGATTATTTTTCCACGGATTTTAATCGATGCAGACTTCAAATTAAAATTCGACGGAAAAGGATTCCTTTACCACTTACATGTTTCTCAGAAATTGCCTTCGATCAAGATTTACAAAATAATTAGTAGTGAGGCTCGAGTCAAACGAATCACTTAGGTAAATATTAGTGAAGTGATGGAAACTTTTTTTAGAAAGACGTCTGTAATATTGGAACGCTAACTTCAGGTTATATCATGACTTACTATTATCATCGCTCTTGATAAAATAATAGATTGGCATGCGATTTAATTCTATCGTATTACGAGACAATAGTTCTACAGAATATTTAATAATTTCCTTCGAATTACCAGAAGATTTCTAGAATTTAACTTCAAGATATTTCGTGTATTTGTAATAAATTGTATGGTTCGTTAGTATAATAAAACGTTAAAATTATTTCATGACTTTTGTTTTCAATTTGTATATCAATATTAATTTTTAGGTATGAGGTTAAAAATTAACTAATAATTATCTAAGAAATAATATTTAATTCTATTGTATCCATTAAGGTTTGAAGACAATCACAATGAGGTTGTATATTTATTCAAATCATAGTCATCAGCAAGTTTTTTGCAACGTTTCATATGCCATGTGAGCATGCAACTTCAAGCATATTACAATGTAAAATATTAATGGAAAACTTGGAAATATTAAATATTCATAAAAAGCAGTTTAAAAGCTCAAAAGCGATAGAAGTACAATATTGTGACCTCTTGTCATCAAATGTTTGTCGCTTCGGACGAGGGAGGGAACACTTCCCGATACAACGGTCTCACGGTAACACGGAAACATTACTTTTTAGGTAAAAATAATATTGTGTGTAGAGAGAAATAATCTAGTTTCATAATTCGTAATCCATCAATCGCATTCGTTCAGCTTTCCAATGCGAATATCGCAGGTGAAACAGCAAGTTGGAGAAAGTGAAAGGTAAAAAGAAGAATGACGAACGATTATGGAAATTAAGTAAGAGGTAAAATGGATCTTAACGAATGCAAACGTGGGGGAAAATTTATTCAAGGTAGAACGAGAGAGTGAATAATTTCAAAACTTTAATTCTATTTGATCTCATAATATCGCAATTGAAGATAGACGAAGGAAAACGTCAATTCTTTACTCTGAAATTTTTCAAAAGAAGATGCCGTGGAATAGTGTATCTGCAAGAAGCGGTTTCGCAAGTCAGTAGAACTGACCGTATTCTTGCAAATTTGGAAATGAAAGTTTCCATATGAACTCTTTCGACGAACCTTAAAACCCTTTGTTTACAGATGCCTGTAAAATAATTTTTGACTTTTTGATGACTTGTATATCGGAAGGCGATAAGTTTGACTTCTTTAAATCCTTCAGAAATACATTAGATGTGTTGTACGGTACATGTTGATTCCAGCAAAAATTGAGTTTTTGGACAACCCCTCGTAAAGCGGTTACTTTAGGGCATGCAAAGTGTGCTAAGTGCTTAATGTCCAGATAAAATCGTGAATGCAACAAAGAAAAAAAAATTCGTCTGATCGCATCAGCCCGGCTTTGATGTGTAGTGTTTAACATCCCAAGTTTGCATGTTGAAACTCGGTCAAAGTCGGGGGATTTTTTGAGAATCCAAAAATCGACAGCATGCATGGGGACGCTTGTCGGCATGTAAAACAAATCCCAGGAAAGACACTTGGATAATCCTGGTAAAATTAAATTCTCTAGTAATCTAGCACCAATCAGAGTTTCGATTTGAATTACTAGATAAGATTGCGGATATTGTATTTTCGATTGCGCTACCTGTTATTCAAATCAAACGTCAAAAGTGGCGCAGTGGCACCCTAGGGAAAACAATAGGGGCTTCTGGAGACTAGCCTACGCACTAATCAGTGATGGCAGTAACAGAAGAGAAGAAGATCGCATCAGCTACTAATTGATCTTAACATACTGATTTGGATGTTTGAATTAAAATAAAATGAATGTCCATAAGACTAAAAAATGGTGTACGTCGCACGAGATAAAATGCTTTTATTTTGCCCTTTTTATCAATCGTATCATAAATATTTAATTAAAAAGACATTCATACTTATCTGTATCTTCTCCCTATTTATTCAGAAGTTCGAGTTCAGCATCATCATAAAATCAATAATATTTATCTCATTTTATATATTGTGCAAGTCAGAATGTTTACCATAAATATTTTAAAAGCTTTCACATTCAAACAGAAAGTATTCTGAACACAAGTTTTAAAAACAGGACATTTTTTTCTACAAAAATGACTCTGGAGGGGACTGATTTGTGAAAATTTCAGAATATCTGCACGAATAGAGTTCTACCTGTTGCTCCGTTGTCTGCGTCAATGTGTTTGTCCGTCTCCTTAAGTGGACTTTGATGGGTCCTCCTAGGGATCTTATTATGAAAAGCTTCAGAGAAGAGTTGGCGAATTTGGACCGTCAAGTCACGTCGCCTAAATTGGGCCACACTCGAATTTGTAAGAGCATAGATAAGCATAAGATTGTATGGTATCAGGCATTTGGATCATACAAGTTGGTTGTAATGTTTTCAACACTACTTAAGTGTGATAGTCAATTTCATTGGCTATTAGTCATCTTAGCAGGATGAGTGTTTTCATAGAGTGTTCATTTTTATTCAGTGTACTGTTTACAATCGTATACTTTATAAGCTTCCGAATTCGCGTAGGAAGACTAATGGTGCTCTTTAAATAGTTGGGAAGTTATCTGTACTTATAATTGGAAGAGTTGACGAAATTGCTGTTTGCTCTGAAGATTGTGTTGATTGAACCGGCCCATCTTAAGAGCCGTGTATGCATTTTCTTTTACGTCAACTAGAAGCGATGGTATATAATGTAAGTAAATCGAACGTGACAATATGCGCCATTTGATGCCCTGGCAGTTACAGCAGACAAGAAGGGAGCCTTGTTTAAGTAACAATGCGCAAAACTGTAATGAACCTTTTTTAGATGATTCTTTCCAAGAATGAGGAAAAAATATGGAATTAACATATTTAACAAGACTGTTGGAAAGTATTTTTAGAGCATCCAACACTTCATCTATTGGAAGAAGCGGAAAGTCGTAAATACCGGTTTTAACGAGCAGCCCGACCAAACAGCGACAAGCAAAATATTTCAACAGCATAAGAATAAGAACTATCCAGAAGATCCAAAAGAGCATCACGATGATGTTGAATCTAGATGGTTCGGTATGATTCGTAAAAAGATAAAGAAAGGATATACAATGATAGTGTGTTTGGAATGTAGATTACTGGTTCAGATGGCGTGAATCCCAGCATTCAGAAACCTGTCTGCATAAATTGAAGAAATGAAAATTATTGTCACTAGTTACCATGTTGCTTGTTTTGTTCATTTTTTCTCGTAGCATTTTCTTAAAACGTTTTTTATTAAATAAAATTTGTGTAATTTTTGAAAAAACAAAAAATACTCCAAATTGAACTTTTAGTCATATTAACGAGTGTAATTAGCACTATCCTTTCGAAACGTTTGAAGAAAAAATTTGGAACCATTTATGAGAAATGGTTTCTGAAAATGAGAAATTTTTAGCTAGTTTCCACAGAAAATGGCTGACGTTAGCAGAAGTAAATGTAAAAGAATAACTTACAATACTTATCAGTCGCAGAAAATGTACTGCATTAAACTCAATGTAATTGAATTAACACACTCCTGTATTAATACCCACTATTACATGATCTTTTCATAATTGCATAACCAATTATATATAAGTACCGTAATAAATAAGGACTATAATAAATATAAGTACTGAGGAAACTTACTTTCCAATGAAAAACTGAAAATCGATACGTGACCTAAATAATGTACCAAATACCGCTACAAGATCACTACCTCCACTATACCACCACCACAAGATCCACTCATTCATTAAATGGAAGACCGCTAAGAAATCTGGCGTCAGAGAAATTCGGGAACAGTTCCTTCGCAGAAGTTCAATTGAAACTTCACCTGTCGCCACGCTGCTTACTTGAGCGCGCTCCGCACCTCCGCGCGCCGCCGCCGCCGGCGCCCTCGGGCAGAGAGCGCTGGTCCGCGCGTGCCAACACGAAGGAAAAGCATGTCGAAGACGAATTCCGCGCTTCGCGTCATAAGTCTTCTGCGAGTAACCCGCGCGTCATACGGCCATAAGAAGGCTTGTAAGCCGAACCCACGTCCCGCCAGGAAACAACGAAATATCATTAGGCGTTGAGTCATACGATCGCCGCGCCTCCACCCGCGCTGCCGATGCGACGGCGGCGGCAGACGGCGCTCCACCGCCCGCCACGGTGGAAGGTTTCGCCAAGAATGCTGGGCAAAATCGCCATAGAGGGAGTCGCTCACTGTAGTTAATTCTCATTTGGATATGCACAACTGTTAGACGTCCGAAAATTTTTGAAACCCCCAAAAATTGATGGATGTTCTGGCAAATTATTGAACCTCCCGAAAACTGTTTGATGACCCGAAAATAGTTTGACGACCCGAAAATTGTTGGACGTCCCGAAAATTGTTGGACGACCCGAAAATTGTTGGACGTCCCGAAAATTGTTGGACGTCCGTAAAACTCTTGGATGTCCAAAAATTGTTGGACGTCCCGAAAATTGTTGGATTTCTTGAAAATTGATGTATGACCCGAAAACTGATGGACATCCCGAAAATTGATGGACGTTCTGAAAATAGTTTGAAAACCCCAACATTGTTGGACGTCCCGGAATTCTAATACGACTGCAATAATTCCTTGTGTTATTAAATACCTTTAATGACAATGTAATTCGAATTAATGCAAAGTTATATTTATTGGAGGAATCGTATTGAAGCTTTTATCTTTTGATATTTACACTTAATTTTGAAACAACTATGTTGTATTCAAATATTTGGAGGACACAGTCGTGTAATTCCAAGCACAAATTGGAATAATATCAGAGCATTTATATAATGATTTTTAAGACTAAAACTAATTACGAAATAACGGCTACATGACTGTACTCTCTGGACCGAGACGGGGGTGTGAATAAAGGAACAAGCCATAACAGTTATACAAAAAAGAGTACCTTATAACATGGACATAGGCGATTTCACACTTTCGAGACATTGATTGCCTCTATCGCAATTTATTTTCAAAGGAAGCATTCCAGAAGTAGAAAGAATGGTTGTATTTTATAAGAGACAGCTTGTTTAATTCTCACTTAAAAAAAATAATTTTTGAATGCTATTGTAGCTTTAATTGAATGGAATTTACTACACTTTAATTCAAGAAATATTTGCCTTTTAATATAATTTGATGTTTGTTGTTATTGTATTTTGGTTGATAGTTTGATACTAAAATTGCAAATAAATGTAATGATTAGTACATCAACAGATTTACTGTTTTGTTATATACATTATGATACATGCTCATACTGTTTGACAAAAATCGGTTAGACATTTTTGTGTGCATTATATTCTAACAGAATAAAATACTTTAAAGAGAAAATAAGTTTCCCTTTAGGAAAACACGTTTAATTTTATAAGTTAATATGCGAATAAAAAGTAAACAAAAAATATTGAAATGTATGTCTCTTATCAGACTGAACCAGTTAAACACTTTTAAACATCCCGTATTTAAACTACTAATAAAACATTTCTTACCATGTATTGAGATACTAGAGTTTTCTAAAAAATACTGCTATACTTTTTTACTTGAGGAGTTCTGCACTCTGAGGAAATCTGCACTTTTGTCCAACTACTTCACTAAAATATGCCAACGTGTATCGACGCTCTATTGCTCCAGCATGCTCCCCCGAGTCTCCCCTCTATTTAAAATTAATTTCATTGTCTTATCACGACTCACGGCGGGTTGAACGCTACCTACATGCAGCGATGCGGTGGCGGCAGCTACTGGCCATTGTGTTCAGCGGGATGTGGAGCTGCCGGCTCCGTATTTTACTCCAGGGCTCGATGTCTATTCTTCAAAATTATCTGCCTTTATTCCACCGCACCCAGCCATTACCGGGGAGTTGGTTGTGCCGTTCGTTAATGGGCGTCTGCTGATTTTGGAGCAAGCCGCATTCTTGGGCTAGAAATATCTTAATCGTCCGATGAAGTATTTGGTCTCGGTTGCCTCCGAACTCGCCTTCGTGCTGTACAGTACCAGGCGGAATTTTCAGGAATAAAACCATTAATTTCATTTTTACGCACAATTAACTCGTACACGAAAAGCTGGATGAACACATCAAAACAAGTTGGGGTTATTAAGAAATATCTCTTTCTTGGAAGATACTTCGTCGTGAGAAAGAAAAGAACAGTTACAATTGTATGATGGACTACCCAGCTCCGGGCACGAATCTGTAGAAATAGTAACAATTTTTAAAAAATGAAAAGAAAACACATTGGTTTTGTGAAGTAAACTTTTGTTAACACGAGGGAAAGTTATATAAGCAAGGTATCGGTAATACAAATGACTCTCTTTAGATATTCGCTATAAGATCGACGCGTCAGAAGGGACGAAAATCAGTTAGTGATGATACAGTAAAACATATTTGTTCGTATTCTTGTAAATTGTTACACAACACTATATTATTCCGTCCGTTCCTCCGCCGTCCGTCCGTCCGTCCGTCCGTCCGTCCGTCCGTCCCTCCGTCCGTCCGTCCCTCCGTCCGTCCGTCCCTCCGTCCGTCCGTCCCTCCGTCCGTCCGTCCCTCCGTCCGTCCGTCCCTCCGTCCGTCCGTCCCTCCGTCCGTCCGTCCCTCCGTCCGTCCGTCCCTCCGTCCGTCCGTCCCTCCGTCCGTCCGTCCCTCCGTCCGTCCGTCCCTCCGTCCGTCCGTCCCTCCGTCCGTCCGTCCCTCCGTCCGTCCGTCCCTCCGTCCGTCCGTCCCTCCGTCCGTCCGTCCCTCCGTCCGTCCGTCCCTCCGTCCGTCCGTCCCTCCGTCCCTCCGTCCCTCCGTTCCCTCCGTCCCTCCGTCCGTCCGTCCCTCCGTCCGTCCGTCCCTCCGTCCGTCCGTCCGTCCGTCCGTCCGTCCGTCCGTCCCTCCGGTCCGTCCGTCCCTCCGTCCGTCCGTCCCTCCGTCCGTCCGTCCCTCCGTCCGTCCGTCCCTCCGTCCGTCCGTCCCTCCGTCCGTCCGTCCCTCCGTCCGTCCGTCCCTCCGTCCGTCCGTCCCTCCGTCCGTCCGTCCCTCCGTCCGTCCGTCCCTCCGTCCGTCCGTCCCTCCGTCCGTCCGTCCCTCCGTCCGTCCGTCCCTCCGTCCGTCCGTCCCTCCGTCCGTCCGTCCCTCCGTCCGTCCGTCCCTCCGTCCGTCCGTCCCTCCGTCCGTCCGTCCCTCCGTCCGTCCGTCCCTCCGTCCGTCCGTCCCTCCGTCCGTCCGTCCCTCCGTCCGTCCGTCCCTCCGTCCGTCCGTCCTCCGTCCGTCCGTCCCTCCGTCCGTCCGTCCCTCCGTCCGTCCGTCCCTCCGTCCGTCCGTCCCTCCGTCCGTCCGTCCCTCCGTCCGTCCGTCCCTCCGTCCGTCCGTCCCTCCGTCCGTCCGTCCCTCCGTCCCTCCGTCCCTCCGTCCCTCCGTCCGTCCGTCCCTCCGTCCGTCCGTCCCTCCGTCCGTCCGTCCCTCCGTCCGTCCGTCCGTCCGTCCGTCCCTCCGTCCGTCCGTCCCTCCGTCCGTCCGTCCCTCCGTCCGTCCGTCCCTCCGTCCGTCCGTCCCTCCGTCCGTCCGTCCCTCCGTCCGTCCGTCCCTCCGTCCGTCCGTCCCTCCGTCCGTCCGTCCCTCCGTCCGTCCGTCCCTCCGTCCGTCCGTCCCTCCGTCCGTCCGTCCCTCCGTCCGTCCGTCCCTCCGTCCGTCCGTCCGTCCCTCCGTCCGTCCCTCCGTCCGTCCGTCCCTCCGTCCGTCCGTCCCTCCGTCCGTCCGTCTATTCGTCCGTACCGAGAGAGATGGCTCAATGCATCATCTGATGTCACTGCAGTCCGTCTGACCGGGAGGTCCTAGATTCGAGTCCGACAGCAGCAGGATTTCCGACATTAGATTGTCAGCTAGGGTGAAGTCAGTCTCTGTATGAAGGAGAATTCTAGAAAACCGGCTACTCTGGTCGGTAGTTTTTGTGGTTTCTCCGATCAACACCAGGAGAATGCCGGAGCAGTACTCTAACGAACGGGCCAGGGACCGCGCGATCTTTCCTTCCTCTTCCTTGCCCCTATCCTCACCTCTTACACACACACTGACACTAACACGCACTACACTACCACACATGCCAGGAGACCATCCATGCATTACACTACCACACATGCGGGGCGAGGCGAATTGGGTTATGAAGGGGAAGGGGCGGGGTAGGGCTGGGTGGGACGGGGTATGGCGGGGTGGGACAGGGCATATCAGGGTAGGTACAAACGGGAGAGAGCCTTTTCGTATCTAAAAGATTACTAAATAGTTTCGATGTTTAGGAATAGGAGTTTTTTTTTGAATCAGTAATATAAGAAAACATTTTTTTTCTGTTGAAAAAGCGGCATTTTAATCTTTCAGCTCAACAAATAGTTTTTTTTCTCCATGTTAAATGTAATTCTAAATAAGGTGTTGTTCTATTCAAATTCTGAAACAGACATTATAAGTCTTCAATTTTAATCAAAATAATAATTTTATTTTTGGATTCGATTAAGCACTTCATTTCAAAATGGCATGTATATACCTCTGATCGGTTTAGAATTTCCCGCAAACCTTACAAAACATTTTCTCGAAACTCACGTTCTTACAAGAACATGCGTTAGCAACACTGCTGAAGCACAGCGCTATCCACAAGCGCTCGTTCGCTCAGCACTCCCAGTAGACGAAGTAGGTGTCAACAATTCCGTAAGAGGGCTGTAAGCAGATCGTAAACCATCCATCGCGGAACACGTGACTCACAAATGACGAGAAACAAAAAGTCGACGGGAGGGGTTGCCTGAACGAAATGGCAATAGCGTTTCCTTCTGTGACCCCTGTTACTACTCCTACGAACGCAGATGCTATCTCTGACGGATGTGGTGAAAGGACGTACAGAGAGAAATTAACCTATTGAACTCGAGCGGGGGCGGGACGCGGGTGATGGGGGGGGAGGTGCGGGGGGAAATGACGGGTAGAGCGTGCAGGAGAAATGTCCCGTCAGCGCGGAAGATCGAACAGCCCCCCACCCCCACGCGTTTCCCTCGTGTCATTGCCGGCCATGTGTCGCGAAAGCGCCGCAAGACCCACACGGCAAACACCAATCATTCATGTTTGAGAAGTTGAGACCCCAAATTAATTACACGTTGAAAAAACATTTGTTTTATTTGAATGAATGATTTCCAGGCGTATCCACGCAGGGGCGGACCCAACCGATCATTTGAGGGAGGGATCATAGATATTTATTAAACAACAAACATATATTGTATATTATTTTTAGTGTATATATGAAACTATACAATATGTCTAAGCCTTTGGGGGGGAGGCACCGCCTCCTTGCCCCCTGGAGCCGTCGCTGTTGCTACCAAACGAGCATTTACTCGTATTTACCATACTTCCACGTATTGGCAGCGGCAATTTATCCATTAATATTTTAGTGAGGAAGATACTAAGCCCAATATAAAGTATTTTTATCTACTAGATTCTGAATTCAAATCTGCAAAAATATACGTTTTTGAGTTAAACAATAAATTTATTATATCTGTACAAAGAGAGACGATATGAACAGGAAATAGAACCTGAGAAAGTTGACAAATTATCTTATAACTTAAAAATGTTAGTTATATATTTTGCTAAATGTTTTTCTTTAGTTCAGAAAACAAAACGGCCTGGTTTAAATTAGATAAAGGCCTACAATAAATACTAGTTCAATACGACCCGAATATCAGGTTTGCTTTAAATCGATGAATGAATAATTATAATAAATGCATCATTAATATTACCCCGCATCAGCAATAAAGAGACGCAATGATGAAATAAGAAGTGTTATATTTTGATCCTACAATTAATCACAAAATTCGTTGAAGATCTACGATTAATCACAAAATTCGTTGAAGAAACCTTCTATTTTATTAAACGTATTATACACGTCCAGAATTTAATTGAAAGTGAATTTACTCGAAACTTACTTATGTATTATTAAAACATCCTCCGATGGTAATGTTGTACGACAGTTTTATTTTTTAGGCAAATGTAAAAAATAAAATGTTTTGATTCTCGTTCATGGGAAACGATTCTACAAAGAAACTTCCGGCACGGATCCGAAATGGTGCAATTGAAACAAAACCCATGCATTCTTCATGTGATAAATAACACAATCTTGTTCATGAGTTTTCTTGTGAAGTGAAGGAATTGATCGTCATGAAGGAATTGATCGTCATGACGTTTTGGAACCCACAAGACTAGTAAAGCACCTCAGATTTCAGATGAGAATATCACAGGTACAAAGTTACAAATGTTTACAAATCCGCATGAATATGAAAGAAAAGACTAAACATACTTCGTGTGAATACATTTTACTTTATGTAGTTTAACTTTTATGAAAATTTGCAATCCAAAAAACTAGTAAAGCGCCTCTGAGAGGTCAGATGGGAATATCACCGGTAAGGAAGGGGGGCACATGTTTACAAATACGCGTGTATATGAAAGAAAGAAGATTGAACATTCTCCGTGTGACGAATAACATTACATTTTACTTTATGTAGTTAACCTTCGTGAATTTTTGTAACGCAAAAGGACACCGACATCTGACTGAGGTACAGAAGGTGACCGAGGTCCAGCTTTGGCGAGGGCGTTGGCAGTGCGTGAGGCGGTCGGGCGGGGGATGGCGCCAGCTCGCGTTACAAATTGGCAGCGCGGACAGGCAGGCGAACGCGTTCCGGGGTTAATGAGATCGGTTTCTTCGGGCGGCGCTCCCGTCGGCGGCGCGCGGGCGCCGGCTCAACGACACCTCGTTACCACTAAGTGCCCCAGCGGCCCCGGCCTCCGCCGCCGTGACCCTGCCGCGGTCGCCATCGCCCGCCCCCAACGAGCCTTGCGCAACCGGGTCCGCCCCCAAGGAGAGCTCGGTGGACTTGCGTTCGTCAATGAAGAGCAAAACCTGAAGAAAATTTGAAACGCTCATGGAGAAACTTTAACTCTTTTTACTATTTTTTTTTTCATTCAAGTATGATCTACATTCACAAAATCATATGGAATATTTTAGTATCAAAAGTGTTTCCAGGATAATAATACAAGTTATTTATAGTACGAGAATTTTGAGAATATTGATAATTTTGAAAAGACAAAGATGAAGAACCAAGAGAAGTCGGATGAGGAGGAAAATAAATAAATAAAGGAAGAGTCGGCGAAGAAGGAAATCAACGAAGTTAAATAAAGAAGTAGGGAATGAGAAGAATGAGAAAAAATAAAAGGGAAGAAGGAGAAAATGATTAGAAGTAAAAGAAGTAGGGGAGAAGAATATAAAGAAGAAAGAGAAGAGGATGAGGAATAGGAGAGGAAGGAGGAGGAGAAGGAGAAGGAGGAGGAGGAGAGAAGGAGGAAAGGAAGAACCTGCATTAAACCACTGATGCACTGGCTTGCGCCTATGAGGGGGCGTAGTCCTCTTGAAATGTTGAAAAGGACCTTACAGCCTAACATAATAAAATTTTATTTTCTTAATTATGTTCAATCTTTGATTATCCTGTTTTAAATATTATGTGACATCATGGAGAATTGTTATATCATTGTTGATGATGGACAACCTCCTGTGTGACGGAATTGGCAAATTTTCCATTTTGGTATCAATGATTCAGAATTTGCATATCCTTTAGATTGATAAGAAAATGTCCATGGAAAACGAGAAATTGTGGTCTTAAAATAGAAAATAAAAAACATCATATGTGACATTTACAATTTATTGATGATAGAATATCTCGTATGTTGTAAGAGTCATATGGGAGTTTTCCGTAAGGTGTATTCAGAAAAATATTGTATTAAATAAATATTTAATACTATTATAAAGTGTAGAATGCATAAACTTAGCCAACTATACATTATTATCATCAAAAAGCTTTTTTCCTTCCTCCTGTAAATTTTTTTTTCGTATTGGAGGTTTTCTATCATAAGGCCGATATGCTATTTGGGGAAGTTCTGCAAGCCATTTGGTAATCCAGTAAATCTCTCAATATAAAATGAATTATATTTATTAATTGTGTCATTAAAGCCATAATTCCATTCTCCTTGTGTTTATTATGTTTTATGTATGTAATACTAGTAAATGTGTCATACATAGTAAAAGAAATAATGGGAAAGGAAGCTCAGAAATGAAGCCCCCGTCCTTTTAAAGGCTGCGCACGTCAAGTATTGATATGATGTGTGCGAGGCCTGTCTGAGGTTAGGGCTCGCTAGGCAGACTTACAGTTCGCGAGTGTGGCTGCGCTTTCAAGCGCCGGTCCATCCCGTCTGAAACATCTGTGAGGGGAAGTCCGAGTATCCTACGATAAAGCAACAATTTTATAAGGAATGGGAAGAGAAGAGAAACGACTTAGTTCAAGAGAAACTTATCATGTTTATTGGCCGCGAGGGAAAAGTGAGAAAATGTGTGCCTCTTCGGTTTTAGACCGTTAAGTTATGGAATATTATACGGAATACTATGGAGTCATCTCTCCAGGAGCGAATCATCTTACCGCAATATTCCCCAGTGATACATGTAGTTGAGACATGGTTCTCAATAACTAATTTAAGTACTTGTGTTATTTTCAGATTGGAATCATAAACGTATAAACGACAACGTACGACAGATAAAACGTATTCAATTTTGAGTTCCTTAGAAAAATGAAAAAAAAGAAAACGTTAACATACGTAGTCAAATATTCTACGGTTTATCGAAAAATTCATGTTGATTTGAGTTACCATTGTGATGTGAGGTATTATTTTGTCCTTTTAAAAAGAATCATTTCATAGATGGCAAACACAGTGTGGCGAGCAAACCGCTTCTGTGCCCTCATGTCAGAAGACATGCAATTTTGCAGGTGTCAGCTCCCGATCTTCTTGTCGATGATAAGGCGTCGCGGGTGGTCCATCGGCGTCCTAATCTGCCGCCGACAGACGTCGCGTCGTCCCACTTAGAGATTAATGGTGGCCGCTACGCAGTCACCGCCCGCACTGAGCGGAAAGGCGATTCGTATGTGCTGAAAGGGACTGCTCCATCATCTGCGGTCGAATGAAGGCAGAAATAGTTTCTTAAATAATCTTTAGAAAGTCAGCAAACTTTGAATAAAATATCTGAAAACGATAACGAAGAAAGTTACTTAACGGCTTTTATCATATAAGTTTGCTGTACCATCAAAGGTTACACCATACACGTTATTATTAATATGAGAATATTGATAATTTGAGAAGATGAAGAACGAAGAGGAGCCGGGAGGAGAAGGAAGAAAAAGAAAAAGGAAGAAAGAGGCAGCGGAAGAGGAGATGAACGAAAAAGAATAAAGAAGCAGAGAATGAGAGGAAGGAGAAGAAAACAAAGAAAATTATTACAAGGTAGGAGAAAATGATAAAAAGAAGGAAGAGAAGAACATTGTGGAAAAGAGTAAGAAGGAGAAGGGAAAGAAGATGAATAAGAAGGAAGGCGGAGGAGAAGGACAGTGTGGAGAAGAGTATTAAGGAGGAGGAAAAGAACATGGAGGAGAGAAGAAGAAGAAGAAGAAAACGGAAGAGGAGAGGAATAAGAAGGAGGAAAAGAAGAAGATAGAGGGGAAGAGGAATAAAAAGGAGGAGACGAAGAAGAACAAGGACAATGTGGAAAAGAGCAAGAAAGTGGGCATGCAGAAGAAGAAGATAGAGGAGACGAAGAACAAGAAGAAGAGAAGGAGAAGAAGACAGAGGAGGAGGAGTGAAGTAAGGAGATGGAGAAGAAGAAGGAAAATGTGTAGTAGAGTAAGGAAGAGAAGAAGAGGAATGACAACGTGGAGAAGAGTAAGAAGGAGAAGAAGAAGAAAAAGGAAGAAAATTAAGGGAGAGAAGAAGAACGGGGAGGAGGGGTCCCATATCCTGTACTTTGGCTTAAACGCAGATTTTGCCCACACTATGTGCGCCTCTTGAGACCGTGCGTGTGGCAGGAACAACTCCACAGGTGCGCTGGGATCAACTCCACGCACCTGCCTGCGAGGTCAGGTGCAGCCGCCGACCGCTGCCCTTCGGAAACAATACGCTGGGAGGCAATGAACTTGGAAGGCGATACGCTCCCTCGGGCGAATTAAATGGACAGAACGGATTGCGGGAGCCCTGATCAGCGTTTCAGCAGTACGTGTTTTCTACACCCACCGTTGCATTATTGAAATTAATTCTGGCGTATGGACGCACGCTAGAAACCACCACATCGGCAGGCCCTCTGGAATTATCAACATATGTTTCTTCAGTTAAACAATGCACTTTAAAATGTTTGTTATTGCACCGTAGATTTAATTCGTATTTTGAAAACATAATTCTACAAGAACCCAACAAACGAAATGAATGTTAATGATTCTGTGAAATGAATTTAAATAAATTATTTTTATGTATTACATTTCACACATTTCTTTTGTTTTTGAAATGTGCTGATAATTAAATATCAAAATTGGCCATTATTTGGTTTTACTTATTACTGTGATTTGATACTTCATATTATGATTTTTTATTGGAAGTAACGTTTGAACGTAATAATGAGAAGGATTTTTTCATTCTTAAGATTCAATAGCAATTTAATGGAGGAACAATTTTGGCATATTTGCCATTTGTATAATATTGTTATCAAATATTTTTATAAAACCATAATACGTACATACTTGAGTAACTTTTAAAATTGGGTGAAATAGTAATTCGAAATCAGCATATTCCATATCCATTCACGAGTGTATGCTGGTAAAAACAAGAAACAATACGAATCTACAGGTTATGAGCAAATGTCAGTGCAAATCTAACGAACTATGAACAAATGTATGCACATCTTCAGAAAGCTTTATCGTTGATAATAGCTTCGTAGCGTTTATATCTTAATTCTATAACATTGTGACATATACTTGTTAAAACAGATATCTGCTTCTCTTGTTTTTACTACTTTTTTATAAAGTAAAATTGTATCTCCAAAATGGAGAATTCGAAACTTTCACAATTCGTTGACTGAAGAATTTTTCAAAATATACCCAATATTTTCGCAGAATACTAGTTGCAATATGTAATAATACAAAACAGTTCCAAATAATTACGAGAAACCAAAGGCCAGATGTAGAACCCCCAGTTATCATTCCTATATTATTAATTGCATGTACTGCAGTTTGTAATATAAACATATAACAAACTGAATGGACAACGACTTCTATTCTGAACAAGCGTATTATGACAACTGTATAACGTACGACCACAAGCGGTAAATGAAAGGCGAAGGCAGCAATGCAACACGCGCGCCCTGAACTCCGGCAAGAGCGTGCCTCGCCGCCCACCGATCGTAGCGCGATGAACCTCACCGACGCCTCTCCGATGGCTCTCCACTCTTCACTTTCACGAACATTCAATTCAGCAAAGTACCTTTACATGAAATGAATCGGCAAGTAAATGAAGAGTTTATTGAATGTTGATTGCGGTTATTTGTTAGATAAATTCCTTCTGATATTCTCATAATCAAATATCTCGGTGATATTTTTATTCATAGAAATGAGCTCCTGATAAAATGTAATACGTATGAACAAATCAAGACAGCTTTCTTTGCACTTATTTTTTAAATGCAATGGGATGATAAATTTTATCTATATTGTACGTCAATCATGGTAAACGTTTTATAACATAATAACAGATAATTCTCTGCCTATTATTTATCAATTTTGTTATATCACAATTAATTTGATTAGCCACTAGGAGAATAGTGAGATGTACCGATTCCACTCATTGTTTCAAGTGGCGTTGTGTAATTTTAATGTGCACGTT
>JAHLJT010008756.1:82815482-82842895 GCA_031308135.1 Acheta domesticus | reverse complement strand
GAAGACGTGCATCTATGTACGTCTCCAGAGATCAGTGAGAAATATAGTTATATAAATTATCGTTTTACATATTGTCACGGCAAAAATATATTCCTGCACGAAGGTCATGATGAGGGTTAAGAACCCAAATCTATAGCTGATTTGGCTTTGGAAATAGATTTTATTACATCGGTACGAATATTCTGTTAACAATTCTCACCAAAAAAGCTCATTTCTTTATTTTTACACATCTTTACGTTTGAAGGACGACACAAAATATTTACAGTTCCATCATATACAGCGCCAATATCATGAAATTATACAGTTATATTCGATCAATGGAGTATTAAAAATGGACTTTTGCAGAACCGCTACTCATGATATGATCACTATATGTCTCATGTTATTTCAAGAAGTGACAGAGGACGCAGTCTCGAATTCAGTTATCTTCTGACTGGTGTCATGTAAGAAGCTGCTCCGGTGACCGAACGACGTGTGAACATGCCCCAAAAGACTCATTTTCCCGTGCTCCCCGCAGTCAATTTCACACTGGATATCTATCTTCCAGGACAAGGGGAGCAGCGAACTCGTCCTCTCGGAGTGGCTTAGTGCGGGTGGAAGTGGCGGGGACGCGCTCGGGGGCGGGAAAGGCCGGGGCAGGTCGAAGGCGTGGGCGATCTCGCGGATACGGTGACGGTGATGGTAGCACAGATGGTGGTGATGCGGATAGGGGTTGTACTGTTGAAGGCTTTCGCGGCCAGTCATCTGAATGGTGTTGGGTGACACCGCGCCGCGTGCTGTGATCGGACGTTTTGAGCATCACATCACGGCCTTCTTCAGGGCAGAACAGCAGCTCTTCAGTCCTGAAGAAGACAATGATACAATTGTCGAAACTTTGACATCACAGCCCGTGACGCGTCGTCAACCGAACAGCAAAGGTCATTCGATGGGTGGCAGCTGTAGTTATAGTGGTAATGATAGTGATAGTGGATGTGGTTGGAATGATGCTGGTGGTTGTTAGTCGGTAATGGTCGTGATTCCAATAGTGTGTGGTGCTGGTTTCAATGGTGTGTAGTAGTGGTGATTACAATGGTGGATGGTTGTGCTGGTTGTAGTGGTGATGTGATGAAAGTGGGGTTAGAAGGTCGTGATAGTTGTAATGGTTTGGTAGTCGCAGTGACGTAGTCGGGGCGTGTTTGCGGTAATGGCAGTGGAGGGTGTGGTGGAGGTGGAGGGTCTGGTGGAGGTCCAGGAGGCGGTGGTGATGGCAGCAGTAGAGGCGGGGACGAGGACGGCGGCGTGTTTGCGGTAATGACAGAGGAGGTGGCGGTGGCAGGGAAGCGGGGCGGCGCGGTGCGGAGCGATCCTTCAAACGGCGGACGTGACCTCATCGTTCTTTTCGAAAACGAAAGTGTCAATCCCGGGGCGCCGCTCGCCCCACGCCCTTCGTGTTATTGATGACCGCCGACGGCCTGGGTGGCGCCCTCCGCCGCCGCACGTGCTACGGCCCTGGAGGATCGGGTGGAGGCGAGATGGGCCGGATGTGGTGCTGCAATGAAGCGTTGCCGAATGACGAGCTACCAAGTAACCAATCTGGGATCATTATGGCTCAAATTTTATTACGAATCCTCGCTCGTAAGATCTTTTAAATAGGTTTCACGCACGACAATTGCATATTTAGTGGTATTTTTACAGGTTTGGTCGTTGAGGTCCTATGTTTTCGCAATGTACTAGTATAAATGTCTGTTTTACGATCAAACCTATTTTGGAAGTGTATCTGGGAAAACAGTACCAATACAGGTTTCACTATTGGACTACTTATTTGTAAAAACTGATATGTAACTTGTCTGATCCAGATGATACCTTACCGAAAAAATTGGCCTGATATTACGACCAGCACTTACTTAGTGCGTACGCTTCTGTTTCCAGAAATGTTGCTACATTTCAAATTTAGATACTCTTTCGACATTCTATTAGTTATATTACAAAATAAACGGGCATTTAAGGATACATCACTGTACCAAATTCCATTACCATAGTCAATATTTGGCATCTTTCTTAAATGAAATTAAAGAATAAATGTCCCATCAAATTGATTGAAGGAAAGCAAAATAAGCATGACCAGTACTAGGTATGGTAAAATAAGACAATATGCGGCAGTAACCAACAACGTTTTAAAAAATTACATAATGTTAAAAAATGGTTTTGTCCTAAAAGAGTGATTAGACAGCCAAGACAAAAGTAATGCATACCTACGTACTAAGGTTAATACGATGTTCTAGTTCCCCTAGTATGTGCGTGTTGCTCTCATCGCTTTCCTTCATGTTACATAATAGCCTCAATATTTACACCTGTTTGCCTCGCAATGATAAACAGAATAGTCTCTAAATGCAGTTTGTGCTCAATTAAATTCAACAATCCTTCAAGAACCCTTTACGATCGGAAAATATACCTTACGATTGAAGATTCTGTGTTATTATTTCTTCTACAGTTCCAAAATGAAAAAAAAATCATTGGTTGTCTTGTCAAGAGCACAATTAGCCGAAAGATCTGTTCTTCCCTAACTTCTTGTCCGCCTTCCCACGTTTGTATCTCCATCGAGTTTGCCTTCTGTGGTATAATAATTGTCCAATATAATAAAACTTAATTTCTTATTCAAATTAAATTAAAATCAAAACGTTGACAAGTTAATAAATGAAAATAATACCAAAACGCAAGAACAGTGTGTAATATAACTGTGAATCCTGTGTAATACTGTGTAATATAAAGATTCTCAATACTTGCGTTCAACGTTCGCAATTAATTTAATTTGTTTTTCTTATAGTTTTGCCTCTTGTAAATTTAACAGAAATACATTATATACAGTTATTCTGGACACATAAGTTAGTTTTCTATTTCCGTTCCAAAGAAGATAATTTTTCATCCGTTTGCTAGGTTGTTTGCTCACAAATTAAGCACACGTTGGGAGCTCCACGCTAAAGGCTTGCTTTGGGCCGGGCCGGCCTCGCCAGGCAGGGCTCTGTTCTCAGTCTTCGCACGAGAGGACCTGCGGAGGTACACACAAGCGCCGTGCGGTCGGGAGAAGCAACTGGGGCGGGCAGAATCGTGCCTCGCGCACAGGTGAAGGCTGTTCTTCCCTTCCTCGCCGGCCGCGCTGCACCTCGAGCTGTTCCCGGTAGGAAGCGCTGCACTCGCGGAGAAATTAACGGGCGTTTGATTTCGAGTGCGTTCGAGAGGCGAAATCGAAGAGTGGGCAAACACAAGAGCAGCGAGAATGTTTATGGCAAAACTTAACCCTTCGCTCCGGCACTCTTGCGAGTAACGGAGAGCAAACAGTCGCCGTCGGCGGATGAAACCGCGAGAGGTGAGGGAGGGTGGGAGGTGGGGGATGGAGGGGTGGGGAGAGGTGGTTGATGCTTCGGCGAGGAGAGCTTTCGCCGGCTCTCGGAATTAGTCCCTCTGGCGCGAGCGCAAGACGACGCCAGGGGTGAGCAAGCGGTGACATGCCTTCGATTGGGAGAGTCGACCATCTCACGAAATGTCACTCACAAAATCCTAAAGGAATTGGATTCTGGATGCAAAATTTGTTGCTGTTGAACTCAATTTATAAAAACAAGTACGAGTGCATAGCATCACATGCCAAAGGAGTAAAAAATTGTTTCCAGTATCCAACTCCTTTAGGATTTTGTGAACGACAATAAAAGTGAGATTGCTGACTGGTTTCCTTCTCCTCCCCCTCCTGTTCCTTTTATCCTTCCTTGTTTCCTTTTTCTTCCTCTTACTTCCCTCCCTCTTCCTCCTCCCAATATCACTTCTTTCTCCATTTCTTCTTATCTTCCTTCTCTTCACCTTGTTCGCAATCTATTTGCACCCTTTATCATCCTTCAGATTATTTTTCCACGGATTTTAATCGATGCAGACTTCAAATTAAAATTCGACGGAAAAGGATTCCTTTACCACTTACATGTTTCTCAGAAATTGCCTTCGATCAAGATTTACAAAATAATTAGTGGTGAGGCTCGAGTCAAACGAATCACTTAGGTAAATATTAGTGAAGCGATGGAAACTTTTTTTAGAAAGACGTCTCCAATATTGGAACGCTAACTTCAGGTTATATCATGACTTACTATTATCATGGTTCTTGATTAAATAATAGATTGGCATGCGATTTAATTCTATCGTATTACAAGACAATAGTTCTACAGACAATTTAACAATTTTCTTCGAATTACCAAAAGATTTCTAGAATTTAACTTCAAGATATTTCGTGTATTTGTAATAAATTGTATGGTTCGATAGTATATTAAAACGTTAAAATTTATTTCATGACTTTTGTTTTCAATGTACTTCACGTATTTGACATATCTGTGTATTAATATTATTATTAAAAATGTTTCCACATTTAGGCTAGCAAAATAAATCTATGCAAAACAGCCAGCTATTTAAATTAAAATTTTCAAATACCCTTTGCAAGGAACGTCTATGCGACTGCTTTGACGCAAGGGGGGCCTTTCGGCTGCAAAGAAGGACTAAATCCCAAAGAACCTAACATGAGGGACGAAATCAAATGGTGGCGTGCGACAGCGCGGCCGCGAGCAGATCCGTGCGTCTCAAGGAGAGGGCCGCCGATTTAGAGGCACTCGGTTAAAAATGAGGTTAAAAATTAACTAATAATTATCTAGTGAATAATATTTAATTCTATAGTAGCCATAAAGGCTTGAAGACAATCACAATGAGATTGTTGTATTATTTATTGAAATCATAGTCGTCAGCAAGTTTTTTGCAACGTTTCGTATGCCATGTAGGCATGCAACTTCAAGCATATTACAATGTACAATATTAATGGAAAACTTGGAAATATTAAATATTCATAAAAAGCAGTTTAAAAGCTTAAAAGCGATAGAAGTACAATATTGTGACCTCGTGTCACCAAATGTTTGTCGCTTCGGACGAGGGAGGGAACACTTCCCGATACAACGGTCTCACGGTAACACGGAAACATTACTTTTTAGGTAAAAATAATATTGTGTATAGAGAGAAATAATCTAGTTTCATAATTCGTAATCCATCAATCGCATTCGTTCAGCTTTCCAATGCGAATATCGCAGGCGAAACAGCAAGTTGGAGAAAGTGAAAGGTAAAAAGAAGAATGACGAACGATTATGGAAATTAAGTAAGAGGTAAAATGGATCTTAACGAATGCAAACGTGTGGGAAAATTTATTCAAGGTAGAACGAGAAAGTGAATAATTTCAAAACTGTAATTCTATTTGATCTTATAATATCACAAATGAAGATGGACGAAGGAAAACGTCAATTCTTTACTCTGAAATTTTTCAAAAGAAGATGCCGAAAAAGTGTATCTGCAAGAAGCGGTTTGGTAAGTCAGTAGAACTGACCGTATTCTTGCAAATTTGGAAATGAAAGTTTCCATATGAACTCTTTCGACGAACCTTAAAACCCTTTGCTTACAGATGCCTGTAAAATAATTTTTGACTTTTTGATGACTTGTATATCGGAAGGCGATAAGTTTTGACTTCTTTAAATCCTTCAGAAATACATTAGATGTGTTGTACGGTACATGTTGATTCCAGCAAAAATAGAGTTTTTGGACAACCCCTCGTAAAAGCGGTTACTTTAGGGCATGCAAAGTGTGCTAAGTGTTTAATGTCCAGATAAAATCGTGAGTGCAACAAAGAAAAAAAAAATTCGTCTGATCGCATCAGCCCGACTTTGATGTGTAGTGTTTAACATGCCGGGCTACTGATCCCAAGTTCGCGTGTTGAAACTCGGTCAAAGTCGGGGGATTTTTTGAGATGCCAAAAATCGACAGCATGCATGGGGACCCTTGTCGGCATGTAAAACAAATCCCAGGAAAGACACTTGGATAATCCTGGTAAAATTAAATTCTCTAGTAATCTAGCACCAATCAGAGTTTCGATTTGAATTACTAGATAAGATTGCGGATATTGTATTTTCGATTGCGCTACCTGGTATTCAAATCAAACGTCAAAAGTGGCGCAGTGGCACCCTAGGGAAAACAATAGCCAACTACTCTAAGTGTACTTGCTCAGGATAAGTCTCATAAGAAGGAGCTAGGGGCTTCTGGAGACCAGCCTACGCACTAATCAGTGATGGCAGTAACAGAAGAGAAGAAGATCGCATCAGCTACTAATTGATCTTAACATACTGATTTGGATGTTTGAATTAAAATAAAATGAATGTCCATCAGACTAAAAAATGGTGTACGTCGCACGAGATAAAATGCTTTTATTTTGTCGTTTTTATCAATCGTATCATAAATATTTCATTAAAAAGACATTCATGCTTATCTGTATCTTCTCCCTATTTATTCAGAAGTTCGAGTTCAGCATCATCATAAAATCAATACTATTTATCTCATGTTATATATTGTGCAAGTCAGAATGTTTAACATAAATATTTTAAAAGCTTTCACATTCAAACAGAAAGTATTCTGAACACAAGTTTTAAAAACAGGACATTTTTTCTGCAAAAATGACTCTGGAGGGGACTGATTTGTGAAAATTTCTGAATAGCTGCACGAGTAGAGTTCTACCTGTTGCTCCGTTGTCTGCGTCAATGTGTTTGTCCGTCTCCTTAAGTGGACTTTGATGGGTCCTCCTTTATCATATTACAGCTAGGGATCTTATTATGAAAAGCTTCAGAGAAGAGTTGGCGAATTTGGACCGTCAAGTCACGTCGCCTAAATTGGGCCACACTCGAATTTGTAAGAGCATAGATAAACATAAGATTGTATGGTATCAGGCATTTGGATCATACAAGTTGGTTGTAATGTTTTCAACACTACTTAAGTGTGATAGTCAGTTTCATTGGCTATACGTCATCTTAGCAGGATTAGTGTTTTCACAGAGTGTTCATTTTTATTCAGTGTACCGTTTACAATCGTATACTTTATAAGCTTCCGAATTCGCGTAGGAAGACTAATGGTGCTCTTTAAATAGTTGGGAAGTTATCTGTACTTATAATTGGAAGAGTTGACGAAATTGCTGTTTGCTCTGAAGATTGTGTTGATTGAACCGGCCCATCTTAAGAGCCGTGTATGCATTTTCTTTTACGTCAACTAGAAGCGATGGTGTATAATGTAAGTAAATCGAACGTGACAATATGCGCCATTTGATGCCCTGGCAGTTACAGCAGACAAGAAGGGAGCCTTGTTTAAGTAACAATGCGCAAAACTGTAATGAACCTTTTTTAGATGATTCTTTCCAAGAATGAGGAAAAAATATGGAATTAACATATTTAACAAGACTGTTGGAAAGTATTTTTAGAGAATCCAACACTTCATCTACTGGAAGAAGCGGAAAGCCGTAAAGACCGGTTTTAACGAGCAGCCCGACCAAACAGCGACAAGCAAAATATTTCAACAGCATAAGAATAAGAACTATCCAGAAGATCCAAAAGAGCATCACGATGATGTTGAATCTAGATGGTTCGGTATGATTCGTAAAAAGATAAAGAAAGGATATACAATGATAGTGTGTTTGGAATGTAGATTACTGGTTCAGATGGCGTGAATCCAAGAATTCAGAAACCTGTCTGCATAAATTGAAGAAATGAAAATTATGATCACTAGTTACCATGTTGCTTGTTTTGTTAATTTTTTCTCGTAGCATTTTCTTAAAAAGGTTTTTATTAAATAACATTTGTGTAATTTTTGCAAAAACAAAAAATACACCAAATTGAACTTCTCGTCATATCAACGAGTACAATTAGCACTATCCGTTCGAGAAGTTTGAAAAAAAATTTGGAACCATTTATTAGAAATAGCATTTGAGCGTTTCTGAAAATGAGAAATTTGAGCTAGTTTTCACAGAAAATTGGGTGTCGATAGCAGAAGTAAATGTAAAAGAATAAGTTACAATGCTTATCAGTCGCAGAAAATGTGCTGCATTAAACTCAATGTAATTGAATTAACACACTCCTGTATTAATACCCATTATTACATAATCTTTTCATAATTGCATAACCAATTATACATAAGTACTGTAAGAAACAAGGACTATAATAAATATAAGTACTGGGGAAACTTACTTTCCAATGAACAACTGAAAATCGATACGTGACCTAAATAATGTACCAAATACCGCTACAAGATCACTACCTCCACTATACCACCACCACAAGATCCACTCATTCATTAAATGGAAGACCGCTAAGAAATCTGGCGTCAGAGAAATTCGGGAACAGTTCCTTCGCAGAAGTTCAATTGAAACTTCACCTGTCGCCACGCTGCTTACTTGAGCGCGCTCCGCACCTCCGCGCGCCGCCGCCGCCGGCTCCTTCGGGCAGAGAGCGCTGGTCCGCGCGTGCCAACACGAAGGAAAAGCATGTCGAAGACGAATTCCGCGCTTCGCGTCATAAGTCTTCTGCGAGTAACCCGCGCGTCATACGGCCATTAAGAAGGCTTGTAAGCCGAACCCACGTCCCGCCAGGAAACAACGAAATATCATTAGGCGTTGAGTCATACGATCGCCGCGCCGCCACCCGCGCTGCCGATGCGACGGCGGCGGCAGACGGCGCTCCACCGCCCGCACGGTGGAAGGTTTCGCCAGGAATGCTGGGCAAAATCCCGCAGAGGAGCTCACGTTCTGTGGGAGTAGTTAATTCTCATTTGGATATTCACAATTGTTAGACGTCCCGAAAATTTGTGATTAACCCAAAAATTGATGGATGCCTGGCAAATTATTGAACCTCCCGAAAACTGTTTGATGACCCGAAAATAGTTTGACGACCCGAAAATTGTTGGACGTCCCGAAAATTGTGGACGTCCCGAAAATTGTTGGACGTCCCGAAAATTGTTGGACGTCCCGAAAATTGTTGGACGTCCCGAAAATTGTTGGACGTCCCGAAAATTGTTGGACGTCCCGAAAATTGTTGGACGTCCCGAAAATTGTTGGACGTCCCGAAAATTGTTGGACGTCCCGAAAATTGTTGGACGACCCGAAAATTGTTGGACGACCCGAAAATTGTTGGACGACCCGAAAATTGTTGGACGTCCGGAAAACTGTTGGATGTCCCGAAAATTGTTGGACGTCCCGAAAATTGTTGGATTTCTTGAAAATTGATGTACGACCCGAAAACTGATGGACATCCCGAAAATTGATGGACGTTCTGAAAATAGTGATGACCCCAAAATTGTTGGACGTCCCGGAATTCTAATACGACTGCAATAATTCCTTGTGTTATTAAATACCTTTAATGACAATGTAATTCGAATTAATGCAAAGTTATATTTATTGGAGGAATCGTATTGAAGCTTGTATCTTTTGATATTTACACTTAATTTTGAAACAACTATGTTGTATTCAAATTTTTAGAGGACACAGTCGTGTAATTCCAAGCACAAATTGGAATAATATCAAAGCATTTATATAATGATTTTTAATACTAAAACTAATTACGAAATAACGGCCACATGACTGTACCCTCTGGAGTGAGACGGGGGTGTGAAGAAAGGAACAAGCCATAACAGTTATACAAAAAAGAGTACTTTATAACATGGACATAGGCGATTTCACACTTTCGAGACATTGATTGCCTCTATCGCAATTTATTTTCAAAAGAAGCATTCCGGAAGTAGAAAGAATGGTTGTATTTTATAAGAGATAGCTAGTTTAATTCTCACTTAAAATAATTATTTTTTGAATGCTATTGTAGCTTTAATTGAATGGAATTTACTAAACTTTAATTCAAGAAATATTTTGCCGTTTAATATAATTTGATGTTTGTTGTTATTTTATTTTGGTTGATAGTTTGATACTAAAATTGCAAATAAATGTAATGATTAGTACATCAACAGATTTACTGTTTTGTTATATACATTATGATAAATGCTCATACTGTTTGACAAAAGTCGGTTAGACATTTTTGTGTGCATTATTATTCTATCAGGATAAAATACTTTAAAGAGGAAATAAGTTTCCCTTCAGGAAAACACGTTTAATTTTATAAGTTAATAAGCGAATAAAAAATATACAAAAAAGATTTAAATGTATGTCTCTCATAAGACTGAACCAGTTAAACACTTTAAACATCCCATATTTAAACTACTAATAAAACATTTCTTACCATTTATTGAGATACTAAAGTTTTCTAAAAAATACTGTTATATTTTTTTACTTGAGGAGTTCTGCACTCTGAGGAAATCTGTACTTTTGTCCAACTACTTCACTAAAATATGCCAACGTGCATCGAGACTATTGCTCGGGCATGCTCCCCCGAGTCTCCCCTCTATTTAAAATTAATTTCATTGTCTTATCACGACTCACGGCGGGTTGAACGCTACCTACATGCAGCGATGCGGTGGCGGCAGCTACTGGCCATTGTGTTCAGCGGGATGTGGAGCTGCCGGCTCCGTATTTTACTCCAGGGCTCGATGTCTATTCTTCAAAATTATCTACCTTTATTCCACCGCACCCAGCCATTACCGGGGAGTTGGTTGTGCCGTTCGTTAATGGGCGTCTGCTGATTTTGGAGCAAGCCGCATTCTTGGGCTAGAAATATCTTAATCGTCCGATGAAGTATTTGGTCTCGGTTGCCTCCGAACTCGCCTTCGTGCTGTACAGTACCAGGCGGAATTTTCAGGAATAAAACCATTAATTTCATTTTTACGCACAATTAACTCGTACACGAAAAGCTGGATGAACACATCAAAACAAGTCGGGGTTATTAAGAAATATCTCTTTCTTGGAAGATACTTCGTCGTGAGAAAGAAAAGTACAGTTACAATTGTATGATGGACTACCCAGCTCCGGGCACAAGTCGGTAGAAATAGTAACAATTTTTAAAAAATGAAAAGAAACGCATTGCTTTTGTGAAGAAAACTTTTGTTAACGCGATGGAAAGTTATATAAGCAGTGTATCGGTAATACAAATGACTCTCTTTAGATATTCGCTATAAGATCGACGCGTCAGAAGGGACGAAAATCAGTTAGTGGTGACACAGTAAAACATATTTTTTCGTATTCTTGTAAGTTGTTACACAATATTATATTATTCCGTCCGTCCCTCAGACCGTCCCTCCGTCACACCGCCCTTCCCTCCGTCATACTGTCCGTCCGTCTATCCGTCCGCCTGTCTAGCCGTCCATCCGTCCGTCCGTCCGTCCGTCCGTCCGTCCGTCCGTCCGTCCGTCCGTCCGTCCGTCCGTCCGTCCGTCCGTCTGTCCGTCCGTCCGTCCGTCCGTCCGTCCGTCCGTCTATCCGTCCGTACCGGGAGAGATGGCTCAGTGCATCAACTGATGTCACTGCAGTCCGTCTGACCGGGAGGTCTGACCGGGAGTCCCGACGGCGGCAGGATTATCGACATTAGGTTGTCAGCTAGGATGAATTCAGTCGCTGTCTGAAGGAGAATTCTAGCGACCGGCTACTCTGGTCGGCAGTTCTTTTTTTTGTGGTTTCTCCGATCAACACCAGGAGAATGCCGGAGCAGTACCCTAACAAACGGGCCACGGACCACGGGCGATCTTTCCTTTCTCTTCCTTGCCCCTATCCTCACCTCTTACACTTACATGCACTACACTACCACACATGCGGTGCGAGGCGAATTGGGGCGGGGTGGGGCAGGGCATATCAGGGTAGGTACAAACGGGTGAGAGCCTTTTCATATCTAAAATATTACTAAATAGTTTCGATGTTTTAGGAATAGGAGTTTTTTTGGAATCAGTAATATAAGAAACCATTTTTTCTGTTGAAAAATCAGCATTTTAATCTTTCAGTTCAACAAATAATTTTTTTTCTCCATGTTAAATGTAAGTCTAAATGAGGTGTTGTTCTATTAAAATTCTGAAACAGACATTTTAAGTCTTCAATTTTAATCAAAATAATAATTTGTATTTTTGGATTTGATTAAGCACTTCATTTCGAAATGGCATGTACATACCTCTGATCGGTTTAGAATTTCCCGCAAACCTTACAAAACATTTTCTCGAAACTCACGTTCTTACAAGAACATGCGTTAGCAACACACACTGCTGAAGCACAGCGCTATCCACAAGCGCTCGTTCGTTCAGCACTCCCAGTAGACGAAGTAGGTGTCAACAATTCCGTAAGAGGGCTGTAAGCAGATCGTAAACCATCCATCGCGGAACACGTGACTCACAAATGACGAGAAACAAAAAGTCGACGGGAGGGGTTGCCTGAACGAAATGGCAATAGCGTTTCCTTCTGTGACCCCTGTTACTACTCCTACGAACGCAGATGCTATCTCTGACGGATGTGGTGAAAGACGTACAGAGAGAAATTAACCTATTGAACTCGAGCGGGGGCGGGACGCGGGTGGATGGGGGGGGAGGTGCGGGGGGGATGACGGGTAGAGCGCGCAGGAGAAATGTCCCGTCAGCGCGGAAGATCGAACAGCCCCCACCCCACGCGTTTCCCTCGTGTCATTGCTGGCCATGTGTCGCGAAGCGCCACAAGACCCACACGGCAAACACCAATCATTCATGTTTGAGAAGTTGAGACCCCAAATTAATTACACGTTGAAAACATTTGTTTTATTTGAACGAATGATTTCCAGGCGTATCCACGCAGGGGCGGACCCAACCGATCATTTGAGGGAGGGATCATAGATATTTATTAAACAACAAACATATATTGTATATTATTTTTAGTGTATATATGAAACTATACAATATGTCTAAGCCTTTGGGGGGGAGGCACCGCCTCCTTGCCCCCTGGAGCCGTCGCTGTTGCTACCTACGAGCATTTACTCGTATTTACCATATTTCCACGTATTGGCAGCGGAAATTTATCCATTAATTTTTTAGTGAGGAAGATACTAAGCCAATATAAAGCATTTTTATCTACTAGATTCTGAATTAAAAGCTGCAAAATATACGTTTTTGAGTTAAACAATAAATTTATTATGTACAAAGAGAGGACGATATGAACAGGAAATAGAACCTGAGAAAGTTGACAAATTATCTTATAACTTAAAAAATGTTAGTCATATATTTTGCTAAATGTTTTTCTTTAGTTCAGAAAACAAACGGCCTGGTTTAAATTAGAGAAAAGGCCTACAATAAATACTAGTTCAATACGACCCGAATATCAGGTTTGCTTTAAATCGATGAATGAATAATTATAATAATTCATCATTAATATTACCCCGCATCAACAATAAAGAGACGCAATGATGAAATAAGAAGTGTTATATTTTGATCCTGCAATTAATCACAAAATTCGTTGAAGATCTACGATTAATCACAAAATTCGTTGAAGAACCCTTCTATTTTATTAAACGTATTATACACGTCCAGAATTTAATTGAAAGTGAATTTACTCGAAACTTACTTATGTATTATGAAAACATCCTCCGATGGTAATGTTGTACGACAGTTTTATTTTTTAGGCAAATGTAAAAATAAAATGTTTTGATTCTCGTTCATGGGAAACGATTCTACAAAGAAACCATCCGGCACGGATCCGAAATGGTGCAATTGAAACAAAACCCATGCATTCTTCATGTGATAAATAACACAATCTGTTCATGAGTTTTCTTTGTGAAGTTAGGAATTGATCGTCATGACGTTTTGGAACCCACAAGACTAGTAAAGCACCTCAGATTTCAGATGAGAATATCACAGGTACAAAGTTTACAAATGTTTACAAATTCGCATGAATATGAAAGAAAAGACTAAACATACTTCGTGTGAATACATTTTACTTTATGTAGTTAACTTTTATGAAATTTTGCAATCCAAAAAACTAGTAAAGCGCCTCTGAGAGGTCAGATGGGAATATCACAGGTAAGGAAGGGGGGCACATGTTTACAAATACGCGTGTATATGAAAGAAAGAAAATTGAACATTCTCCGTGTGACGAATAACATTACATTTTACTTTATGTAGTTAACCTTCGTGAATTTTTGTAACGCAAAAGGACACCGACATCTGACTGAGGTACAGAAGGTGACCGCGGTCCAGCTTTGCCGAGGGCGTTGGCAGTGCGTGAGGCGGTCGGGCGGGGGATGGCGCCAGCTCGCGTTACAAATTGGCAGCGCGGACAGGCAGGCGAACGCGTTCCGGGGTTAATGAGATCAGTTCTTCGGCCGGCGCTCCCGTCGGCGGCCGCGCGGCGCCGGCTCAGCGACACCTCGTTACCACTAAGTGCCCCGGCGGCCCCGGCCTCCGCCGCCGTGACCCTGCCGCGGTCGCCGTCGCCCGCCCCCAACGAGCCTTGCGCAACCGGGTCCGCCCCCAAGGAGAGCTCGGTGGACTTGCCTTCGTCAATGAAGAGCAAAATCAGGCCCACCTGAACAAAATCTGAAACGCTAATGGAGAAAATTTAACTCTTTTTACTATTTTTTTTCTCTTTCAAGTATGAGCTACATTCACAAAATCATGTAGAATGTTTTTACTATCAAAAGGTTTCCAGGATAATAATACAAGTTATAGTACGCGAATTTTGATAATATTGATAATTTGAGAAGATGAAGAACCAAGAGGAACCGGATGAGGAGAAAAGAAATAAATGAAGAGGCGGTGGAGAAGGAAATCAACGAAGTTAAATAAAGAAGCAGGAAATGAGAGGAAGGAGGAAAAATAGAAAGGGAAGAAGGAGAAATGATCAGAAGTAGGAGAAGGAGGGGGAGAAGAAGGGAGAGGAGAAAGAGAAGAGGAAGGAGGAGCAGAAGAAGAACCTGCGAAAAACCACTGATGCATTGGCATGCGCATATGAGGGGGCGCGGTTTCCTTGAAAATTTGGAAAGGGACCTTACAGACTAACATAATAAAACATTTTATTTCCGCAATTATGTTGAATCTTTGATTATCCTGTTTTTAAATATTTTGTGACATCATTGAGATTTGTTATATCATCGTTGATGATGGACTACCTTTTATGTGACGGAATTGGCAATTTTTTATCTACTTTGGCATCAATGATTCAGGATTTGCACGTTCTTTAGTTCGATAAGAAAATTTTCAAAGAAAACTAGAAAGTGTGGTCTTAAAATAGAAAATAAAAAACATCCTAGATGACGTTTACAATTTATTGATGATAGAATATCTCGTATGTTAGAGACACGTGGGAGGTTTTCGTAATGTTTATTTAGTAAAATATTATAAAAAATAAATATTTAATACTATTATATAGAAAGTGTAGAATGCGTAAACTTAGCCAACTGTACTGTATAGTATTATCATCAAAAAGGTTTTTTCCTTCCTCCTGTAAAATTTTGCTTTTTTCGCATTGTAGGTTACCTGTCATCAATGACGATATGCTATTTGGGGAAGCTCTGCAAGCCATATGGTAATACAGTAAATGTTTCAACATAAAATAAATTTTATTTTTTAATATTGCGCTATTAAAGCCATAATTCCCTTCTGCTTGTACTTATTTTGTTTTATGTGATACTAGTAAATATGTCATACATAAGTAAAAAAATAATGGGAAAGGAAGCTCAGAAATGAAGTAGCCCCCGTCCTTTTAAAGGCTGCGCACGTCAAGTATTGTTATGATGTGTGCGAGGCCTGTCTGAGGTTAGGGTTCGCTGGGCAGACTTACAGTTCGCGAGTACGGCTGCGCTTTCAAGAGCCGGTCCACCCCTTCTGAAAGCATCTGTGAGGGGAAGTCCGAGTATCCTACGATAAAGCAACAATTTTATAAGGAACGGGAAGGATTTTCCCGAAAATTTGAAGACAAACTTAGCTATATTACTATACTATATTATACTATACTATATTATATACTATACTATATACTATACTATATTATATGAAATACTATGGAGTCATCTCTCCAAAAGCGAATCATCTTACCGCAATATTTCCCAGTGGTACATGTAGTTGAGTCATGGTTCTCAATAACTAATTTAAGTACTTGTGTATAAATGACAACGTACGACAGATAAAACGTATTCAATTTTGAGTTTTTTAGAAAAATGAAAAAAGAAAAAGAAAACGTTAACCTAAATATTCTACGTTTTATCGAAAAATTCATGTTGATGTGAGTTACCATTGTGATGTGAGGTACTATTTTGTCCTTTTAAAAAGAATCATTTCATAGATGGCAAACACAGTGTGGCGAGCAAACCGCTTCTGTGCCCTCATGTCAGAAGACATGCAATTTTGCAGGTGTCAGCTCCCGATCTTCTTGTCGATGATAAGGCGTCGCGGGTGGTCCATCGGCGTCCTAATCTGCCGCCGACAGACGTCGCGTCGTCCCACTTAGAGATTAATGGTGGCCGCTACGCAGTCACCGCCCGCACTGAGCGGAAAGGCGATTCGTATGTGCTGAAAGGGACTGCTCATCATCTGCGGTCGAATGAAGGCAGAAATAGTTTCTTAAATAATCTTTAGAAAGTCAGCAAACTTTGAATAAAAATATCTGAAAACGATAACGAAGAAAGTTACTTAACGGCTTTTATCATATAAGTTTGCTGTACCATCAAAGGTTACACCATACACGTTATTATTAATATGAGAATATTGATAATTTGAGAAGATGAAGAACGAAGAGGAGCCGGGAGAGAAGGAAGAAAAGAAAAAAGGAAGAAAGAGGCAGCGGAAGAGGAGATGAACGAAAAAGAATAAAGAAGCAGAGAATGAGAGGAAGGAGAAGAAAACAAAGAAAATTATTACAAGGTAGGAGAAAATGATAACAAGAAGGAGGAGAAGGACATTGTGGAAAAGAGTAAGAAGGAGAAGGGAAAGGAGACGAATAAGAAGGAAGCGGAGGAGAAGGACAGTGTGGAGAAGAGTATTAAGGAGGAGGAAAAGAACATGGAGGAGGAGAGAAGAAGAAGAAGAAAACGGAAGAGGAGAGGAATAAGAAGGAGGAAAAGAAGAAGATAGAGGGGAAGAGGAATAAAAAGGAGGAGACGAAGAAGAACAAGGACAATGTGGAGAAGAGCAAGAAAGTGGGCATGCAGAAGAAGAAGATAGAGGAGACGAAGAACAAGAAGAAGAGAAGGAGAAGAAGAAGACAGAGGAAGAGGAGTGAAGTAAGGAGATGGAGAAGAAGAAGGACAATGTGTAGTAGAGTAAGGAAGAGAAGAAGAGGAATGACAACGTGGAGAAGAGTAAGAAGGAGAAGAAGAAGAAGAAAAAGGAAGAAAATTAAGGAGGAGAAGAAGAACGGGGAGGAGGGGTCCCATATCCTGTACTTTGGCTTAAACGCAGATTTTGCCCCCACTAGGGCGCCTCGGAGACCGTGCGTGTGGCAGGAACAACTCCACAGGTGCGCTGGGATCAACTCCACGCACCTGCCTGCGAGGTCAGGTGCAACCGCCGGCCGCTGCCCTTCGGAAACAATACGCTGGGAGGCAATGAACTTGGAAGGCGATACGCTTCCTCGGGGCGAATTAAATGGACAGAACGGATTGCGGGATCAGCGTTTCAGCAGTACGTGTTTTCTACACCCACCGTTGCATTATTGAAATTAATTCTGCGTATGGACGCACGCCAGAAACAACCACATCGGCAGGCCCTTCTGGAATTATCAACATATGTTTCTGCAGTTAAACAATGCACTTTAAAATGTTTGTTATTGCACGTAGATTTAATTCGTATTTTGAAAACATAATTCTACAAGAACCCAACAAACGAAATGAATGTTAATGATTCTGTGAAATGAATTTAAATAAATTATTTTTATGTATTACATTTCACACATTTCTTTTGTTTTTTGAATGTGCTGATAATTAAATATCAAAATTGGCCCATTATTTGGTTTTACTTATTACTGTGATTTGATACTTCATATTATGATTTTTTATTGGAAGTAACGTTTGAACGTAATAATGAGAAGGATTTTTCATTCTTAAGATTCAATAGCAATTTAATGGAGGAACACTTTTGGCATATTTGCCATTTGTATAATATTGTTATCAAATATTTTTATAAAACCATAATACGTACATACTTGAGTAACTTTTAAAATTGGGTGAAATAGTAATTCGAAATCAGCATATTCCATATCCATTCACGAGTGTATGCTGGTAAAACAAGAACAATACGAATCTACAGGTTATGAGCAATGTCAGTGCAAATCTACGAACTATGAACAAATGTATGCACATCTTCAGAAAGCTTTATCGTTGATAATAGCTTCGTAGCGTTTATATCTTAATTCTATAACATTGTGACATATACTTGTTAAAACAGATATCTGCTTCTCTTGTTTTTACTACTTTTTTATAAAGTAAAATTGTATCTCCAAAAATGGAGAATTCGAAACTTTCACAATTCGTTGACTGAAGAATTTTTCAAAATATACCCAATATTTTCGCAGAATACTAGTTGCAATATTGTAATAATACAAAACAGTTCCAAATAATACGAGAAACCAAAGGCAGATGTAGAACCCCCAGTTATCATTCCTATATTATTAATTGCATGTACTGCAGTTTGTAATATAAACATATAACAAACTGAATGGACACGACTTCTATTCTGAACAAGCGTATTATGACAACTGTATAACGTACGACCACAAGCGGTAATGAAAGGCGAAGGCAGCAATGCAACACGCGCGCCCTTGAACTCCAGCAAGAGCGTGCCCGCCGCCCACCGATCGTAGCGCGATGAACCTCACCGACGCCTCTCCGATGGCTCTCCACTCTTCACTTCACGAACATTCAATTCAGCAAAGTATCTTTACATGAAATGAATCGCAATTAAATGAAGAGTTTATTGAATGTTGATTGCGGTTATTGTTAGATAAATTCCTTCTGATATTCTCATAATCAAATATCTCGGTGATATTTTATTCATAGAAATGAGCTCCTGATAAAATGTAATACGTATGACAAAATCAAGACACTTTCTTTGCACTTATTTTATTAAATGCAATGGGATGATAAATTTTATCTATATTGTACGTCAATCATGGTAAACGTTTTATAACATAATAACAGATAATTCTCTGCCTATTATTTATCAATTTTGTTATATCACAATTAATTTGATTAGCCACTAGGAGAATAGTGAGATGTACCGATTCCACTCATTGTTCAAGTGGCGTTGTGTAATTTTAATGTGCACGTTGAGATCACTGTGAATAAGCCGGGGGCGTTTATCACCCTCGTTCTCGCCATCGCTCGTTAAGGCCTTTACCAGCACCAATTCATGTTCAATTGCGATGGCTCCCGATAAATATCGCCTTGCAGCACACCCCTTTTGGCGCAGGCGCTGTGTTGGAGAGAGCGAAAGGATCGCAGTGTCGACGGAAAGGCCCGGCTTGTCAAGACTGACATCACAAAATTGGCCCTTGTATGCATCATTCTTACTTTACCAATACACAGCGTGATAATAGCGGTGGTAATGAAAAAGAAGTAATATTTGGAAAACTAAAATCTCCAAATAAAGCATTTGTTATATAAATCTATTTACGCGGAGATCTTTTCCGGTCCGGAAACAAAGCCTGCACTAAATTTCTAAGCATTCGGCTCTCTTTGATGTTCACTTTGAGAGAGTCTCTGCATTGCACCGAAACCATGGAAAATGGTACCTCAAGATAAAAACTAAGTGGAAAACGAAAATACTCTGGAGTCACAAAACGAACATACACTGATCTAAAATAATTAATAAGTGTAGACGTAACCTTACCGTACAAAACTCCTATTTCAATATTTCAAATGTCGAATATTGCTGATAGGAAGAAGTTTCATTGAAGCAAAACGGGAGGCTCCACACATTCGGCATTCCCCAAGCAGTGGGCAACTGCTCACCAAATCCCGAGCAGCTAATGTGATCGACGAACGTTCGCTTCCTTTGATGTGCCCTAAAGACTGACACGCCCTAAAGGGCGAGCACTGAATGTTCGTCGCTCGGCAAATAGAAAACTCATCGGGCAAGGGGACAAGGGGCAAAATGAAACAAGGGGGCGAATTCAGTTTAGGTTTTTAAAAGTAAGTTAAAATTAATATCATCCTTGACTGTTGTGCAGATACAGAAGAGAGAAGTTAAAAGAAGCCACAAACAAATGCAATTTGGCAAATTGGTCTTATTTTAGGTTTTTAAAAGTAAAATAAGCACAAGTAGATATGAATTATGAACGTTGAAATAGGCTCTTTTACGCTTTTACTCTCGCACGAATGTTGAAATAGGCTCGTAGAGCATGTGTGACAGGCCATCCATGAATGTACTCTGCGGTCGGAGGTTTCTGATCACTGCGAGATCTTACAACTCGTAAGGCATGTCTAATATGGCATTGGAAAATGGCTCGAAGCCGATACTCAGCATTTCCCCGTTCCAGCTCGTTTTCACAATATTGCGACAACATTATTTAAAAATAGAATAGTAGCCCGGATCGATTCAACAATGAAAACTTTTGATTTTACATGCCATGAAAATACGAGGGCGTCTATGGCACACCCTACGAGTTAATTAGGTATTTTAGTGTGGCATCTGAGACATGCCCTATGAGTTGGAAGTCGTGTCACATTACATACTGATACGAGCTTGTAGCCTTTATTCTGATGGCATCTCTGATATTCCTTACGAGCTGCAGGACGTGTATCATGCTCGTTGCTTACGAGTGCAAAGGGTTAGGCTCTATAAAACTGAGGGTTTTAGTTCAAATAAACCTAAAATGTATATATAAAACTTCATTTAGTACAAGATACCCAGGAAAAAAATATGTTTTTACCTAAATATCCACGGTCTAGCTATAAATATACTCGTACGTATGTATACAGGCTACACACATTACAGAATTTTACGAGGAAAGTGCACGGAATCCATATTTTATGAAGAATAATTCAGTTTGGATATTTCAATAAGTTCAACTTAGCAAAGTAGTACACGCCAAAGCTTCAAGTTCTTCCTCTTGTAACTGCTCCACGCCTAGAATGGGCACATGAATATCATGTGGGTAATTAAAATTCCAAAAAACACCGCAGAATATAACGCGACTAAACAATACGCGACCTACGAAAAGAAAGCGAGCAAACGAGAAAGAAGGATAAGGTCAAGAGGGAGAAGACCGGACATGACGCTGCGTTGGTGTCGGATAAGGAGGCTGTGGAGGCGACGGCGTCGTAGGTGGCGGTGGAGGTGGCCGTGGCAGCGGCGGCGACGGCGGTGGCGGTGGCGGTGGCGGTGGCGGCGGTCGAGGGCGTCAGCCGATGAGGCGACGTCAGACGCAGTAAGTGCGGATCGCACGATGAGAGACGATTAGCAGCGCTAAAGCTAATTCAGCAGGTGAGTTAAGAGTGGTGGCCATATAGGCTCGTAGGCCATCAGCGCGGGCGCGGCTAATGATCGGCGCGACCCGGATATTCAAGAGGCGTTGTGCAGGCAGACGCACCAACCTGTCGGTAAACATCCTTGTCTTTCTGGCAAGTAGGCCTCGACGTGGAACATGTGAAAAACCGAACTCGAAAACTAGGTGGGCAGTGGTGCAAAACGAAATCAGATTTCACTCGAAAATTCAAACTTCACATTACGCCGTACACTTCACTCAAAGATTTATGCAAGTATAACAATAAAACATTAATTAATTATTCAATTGACTATAGCGTGAATTCAATATTTCAGTCTTCACTCCGTTTTTAACATTTCTACAGTGCACGTGATGGTGCAACTTGAACCACTGTAATAAGGTTATTCGATAAAATACGCAATTGCGTTTCCCTTCGAGGTTTCACACTGTCTCCTCCATAAATATAATAATAATAATAATAATAATAATAATAATAATATTAATAATAATAGTAATAATAATAGTATTAGTAGTAATAATAATAATAGTAATAATAATAGTAGTAGTAATAATAATAATAATAATAGTAATAATAATAATAGTAATAATAATAATAATGTTACATTACTTCCATTTAATTTAAATTCGGCGCCAAACCTATATTAAATAAAAATAACCTCTCCTTAGCACAAATTCGGGCATTTTCGGCTCGCTCGTGCATTTTTAAGTATCGCGCCGTGGAGATTTGTTTGCGGCAGCGCTATGGTTTACTTTTTCTCTAAAAGTCCGCAAAACTCAATGCACAGTGTAAAACATAACCAAAGTACTATACATACATTTAAAATGCAAGCGCAGCGTTTGTACCACTGCGCCCTGACTGGGCAAGCGCTCTAAACGTTTCACGGAAATAAATATTCACAAGAAGACGCCGTTCGCTTGCATTGTTGAAATATGAGCAGAGAATCTTCTGGCTGCAGTATTGCTTCGCGTATACGAAGACTTTTTCGCATAATCAAGAACAGTTGATCACCATTTGAGTATCCATTTGAATGCATTATTGGCAATTTCTGCTGGAGACGTATTATTTTCCGAGAACGAACGCAGCTAAATATTCGTGCACGTGGCGTGAAGGGCAGCTGGCGAGAGCCATGCCGAGATTGGTAAGAAAGAGGTAATAAGCCAAGACCGGTGACACTTAACATCGTTCTTGAATACTTAGTGGGTAAACATAAAAATGCCTACTTGTTCAGACTGCATAATTGCTCCATTTTCAGGAGACAGAATCACTTGATGCTGTTGGAATGCGCCAGTCAAGATTACCAGTTTTCATCTAATTGCTCTCCAAACCAAATGCTAACCTCTGTGACTGTTCCCGGCGACTATTTTGGTGCATTAACAAAAACATATTTCTAAAGAACGTACTTCGATGTAATAACTTTGATTTCCTTAGTACCATTTCGTAATGATAAATGGAGATAAAAAAATATCTTCACGGCGAAGCAGGCTAAAATAAAAAAAACTTTTTAAAATAAATTTCCTTAAATCTGGTGAATAGACAGTCATTGAACCTGAAATATATTATATGCATCGTTGAAAAAATGAAACTATGAATAAAATGAAAGCTTTTCAAGTGAAGCTGATTTAAACATAAACATTTCCAAATGTAGAGAAGATACAAATTTAAAATTACAGAACGTGAAATTACACAAAAAGAAAAGTTTTCAATAATTTCCATGTTTTAATGTGTTCAGTATAGAAATTGATATTAAAATAGTAGAATGAAACGCAGAAAATTGAAAGGAAGAACACTGATTTTTTTTATGTCAATTTTTCTACGTGTGTTGCCGACTACGTTGGCTCAGTTGCATTTGCAGCGTCGCTGATCTGAAGGTCTTCAGGTAACTAATGCAGTGATAGCTATATTAAAATAAGTACCAAGCTTCATTTTAATGGTCACTATTGTTTAATTGCAAAGAAAGATATGAAGCATCAAATATTTAACTTCGAAATTCACTACGATGTCTTAGAGCCATCATTCACGTTGCTTCTGCAGCATCATTGACTTGAAGGTCCTAGAGTTCCAATCTGCACTACGGCGGAATTTCGACACAAGCTTCACAACTGGGTCGGATTCAACCCCAGTCTCAAGAACAAAAGAAGCTGGCTGCAGAGATCAGTTTTCCGTGACTTCTCAATGCTAGGCCAGTGAGAGAAAGGTATGTTAAGATATGGGCGTGTAGTTCGGCTCACGTTTCAGCTGGGTAGGAAATCCGCCACTTCCAGGGATATAACGTACAATACATTACAAGACTAAAGACCACGTTGGTTAGTCTTGCATTTGATGTCGTGGTCGTGGAAGTAGTTAGCATGTAGTTGATGTGACCGAGAATACTAAATACTCTCTCTTTTGCATGTTTTATCTTTTGCCGACACTTTCCGGAACAACGAAGTTGCGATCTACTGTCTCCTAAGAAAGCATCTCCAAGTACATAATTCTGCTTGAGTAGGAAGACACTGACGGGCGCCTCAGGTCGAGTGGAAACTCTTTAAACTCGACCTCCTTACTGCGCGAATGTCGAGAATCCGTGTTGTGGAGGGGAACAGCAACACCTGACTGCGGAGATTTTCAGTATGCAATGACAAAAGTATTTGTAAAGTAATAAGCGATTGATAAATGCAATAATGCAGAATATCCGGAGAGAAAACGAAATTTACAAAACAATCTGTTAAGACAATTTTAAGCATATTTATCCAATAAACTACATGGATATTCCGTATGGCTGAGCCGTAATAAACACTCAAAAGTTTGTTTGAAAAAAATGCTTTTGAAGCAAAAATTTGCTTTACAGAAGCATATAAACACTCCAGAAATATGTAAACTGTTCATTTTTTACTAAAGAAATGAATATATTTGTTCAGAAAGAAAAATTAACACAAAGTAGTGATGCTACAGAATGGTACAGACTTTCTCGTATTAGTTTTCTGTTAAGTAGCATCATAAATTAAGTGTCAGTTATTCTGAGTGTCTTGCATAGTCTTGTTCGCAATACTTCTTGCTACATCTACAATGCCTCTGTTTCCATTCTTCGGTCACATTTCATGACCGGCTTCATGGCTGACTACATACTTTCTCATCCCGACTATTGCACTGTGCCAGGAGGCTTCAATTTGTCTGAGGCCTCTTCCTCCTTCCTTACGTGACACAAAGTCTTTGTACATCAGCGCGAGGGTGGGTGACGTGATGCATTGTAAGCAGTTTTCTTGTTTTTTGATCCATGATTCGAATTTCTTGCTCAGTCCAGTCCACCAGATCGAAACTGTATTCAGCTACAGGCACCGCCAAACCACCTATTGCAGATATTTTATTCGTGGAGTTCAGAGCGGACTGCATGGCAAGCCTCACTCTTCTCTAATACTCCCTGCAATTCTCTCTTTCATTGTGTCGTTTGAAATGTTCTCATATTCTTCAATGATTAAATATTTGTAAGTTTTACCTGCCCCAATATCTTGAATCACAAAGTCCATATCAACTTCAATGTTTTCTGACATTGTTATTTTGTCTCTACGTTTATTTTAGCACACTTGTCAATATCAAACTTCATACAGATGTCACTGCTAAAATCATTGATGACAGACAGTATTTGAGAGAGAATCATTTCATTCTTAGCAATCACATTAAGACCATCCATGCAAAACAAATGTGATACTGATATTTCATCAGATGAAACCTGTAACTAAAGTCAGTATGCGACAACTGTCTAGAGAGTGGGGTCAAACTAATTCAAAACAGCAGAGGGAATTGCAAATCCCCACGGAAAATTCCCCTGATAATCTGAACATTTCTCGATTCAACTAGTTCCTTTCCGACGTACATTGATAACCTGGTACTCCACTTCATATTAGCCTTGCAGCACTCCATAAGTCTAGGATGAAAACGTTAGATCTCCAGGGTCTTCAATATCCAATCGTGTGGTTCACTGCAAAGGCCTTCTGGTAGTCAATCCAAGTCATACTTAAATTACGGTTTCGTGTCCTTATATCATTCAAGATGATTTTATTCAGTAGCAAATATCCTTACACCCATAGGAATCTTTAAGACATCTTTCCTATTCAACTGGAAGCAGGTGGTTCTTCTCTAGGTATTTCTACATTTTGTTAGCTATGGGTGCAGTTCTAACTTTGTACAGTACTGGCGGACATGTGATTGGCCTGTAGTTCTTCGCCAAAGAAGTGTCTCCCTTTTTGGGTAGCAAATAATTATTTGCATATCGTCCATTTCTGACCACGCTACACGTTCTCTTCCGAGTCTGAATAATATTCTATCCCTGAGAGAGATTAACGTGTGTTCAGGATCAGATTTTCGACTGTATCCCTAGTAAGTCAAGGTTGTTAAGCCTTGAATTATGAATTACAAGGTGATAGGATATGATGCGACATGATCGTGGATTTTTTTAACCATCTCAACATTCGCCTGTATGACCGAGGCAAACCACGAAAACCTCGGTCAGGATGGACGACCCGGGGATCGGACTCGGGCTTCCCGACCGCGAAGTCAGCGTGCTGCGCACTGATACTCTTCGCTCGATTTATTATTATTATTATTATTATTATTATTATTATTATTATTATTATTATTGTTATTATTATTGCCATTATCGTTATTAATATTACTATTATTAAGGGATAGTATATTTAGACCTATGTTCGTTTATCACATGTACGTTGTAAAGACTGGTAGAATCGGTGAGGGGGGATCTTTTTAAACGAGGTTTAGTAAGGCACTCATCGCGTCGCACCGCTCGCTAGAAATCATTCCAACTGCCTAATGAAGCCTTGGCTGAAGAGCTGCCGGAAACCCATCACACCGCCACGCCGCACCGCGCATCGCACATTGAGTTCGAGGGGAGCGACCCGGAAGGACCGACCGGGCGGGCGAGCGGGCGTCGGCGCGGAGGACCCTTCAAGATAGCAGCGCAGAACGAATGGACTCGGGAGTCGAATTAATTTATTCGTTCTGCAAGTCATGAATCAAACACTTCTTCGGCTACCGGGCATATTTCATGCGCACGAAACGTAGCTGTAGAACGCGCTTATGGAGGAATACAACATTAATTTACTTGTTATTCAAGCTTGAGAAATAGAAATCAATGAAAAATGCAACACAGCTAGAAAAACGACGGGAAAATCTCTGGGAGAGCGTTAAGAATTACAAGGATAACATCAGGGATATAACGCTTCCATTGGCATTTTAAGACAAATCTGTTGATTGATAATCTGCAATCTTAAAAAAAACTTACAACCCGTCTTAATTGATCAACACACAATTTACACATGTTTCACATTATAATTCTAAAGACAGAAGTAAGCTCTAGCACAAAAAATAAAGAGTTAATTTTGACACAATTAATTGATAAGTTCATTTTGAGAAAATTAAAAAATGTAATATGTCTGATTTTCATTTTATTTTACTTCTCAACGGACTTTAAATCAGAGTTCAGTTCGTAATAAATAGACAAATTTGTGAGAAATTCTGCAAACATGTTTTAATTTCCAACGAAGTAATTAAAAATTGCTACTGAACGTCAATGAACAAGTTGTTCCAATCACCTCAAAGAAGTGATCTAGTCTGATAGTCACGCGAGTTCATATCACTAAAACGGGTGTGCAATTTGTACACTGAAATGGCGCAATTTTCCCTCTTTTAACATACTGAATGTGATACCTTTAAATCATGTCGTACAACTTAATTACAATATCACAAAATCGTTTACGCAACGACAATAAATAAACGATCGATTTGTCTTCGTCAAAATATTGTGTGTGTGTTTTTTTTTCTTTTTTCGTTTTTCAAAAAAAATACACAAATCTAGGTTTAAATGTGAGCACTGCAAAATGTAAGTACTGCAAATCTAGGTTTAAATGTGAGCACAAATCTAGAAGTAAATGTGAGCAGCCAGACCATCGTCACCATGTTACTTTGCCATGGAACATGATAAATGTAGTAAAAACACTATTACTCTCAAGAGAGTCCAAACGTCCTTGTATATCGTTCCCGAAACCACATTCCTTTTTTAAATATTTCTCTTCAAAATGCCAGGATTAAATCTGTACCGAAAATTTGACTAATGATTTTTTAACAAAAGAATGCTTTCTCAACATCGTCACCTAAGATAATTCAATAATTATCACTAGGAAGAGTTTACTAATTGCTGACAATTGGCATATCGCCAATCGCATTGATCATTTT
>JAHLJT010008756.1:82785482-82812982 GCA_031308135.1 Acheta domesticus | reverse complement strand
TTTGTTGTTTCTGCCAACAGAATAAAACATTTGTTTATATTTTGTTGAAATAAAATTTCACTTAACTGGAAAAAATCATTTTTGTCGGTTATGAGAAGAATGTGTCCCGAAAAAACTTTTTAATAACTATCGCTAAAAATAATAGTCTCTACTATTTCAATCTTGCAATATTTATCACACCACTAATGTCAATATCTTCTTTACTAAATGTATTTTATTTTCTCAGACGTCTGAATCACCACTTCTTTTGTAATCTAATAAAATTTGAGATAAATGTATTATTTTTGTAGATGTCGATGCTTGTTGAATTTTCTTTGCTCTATGTGTAGTCAGAAATGTTATTACATAATATCTTTTCAAAGTTATCGTGAGCCAGATGTAAATGTCATACCAACTGAGGATCAATACGTTTCGAAGAAAACTTTTGCAAACAGTATTGTAAAATGGAAAGTAATTCTACACCTTCGTGAGTTGACTAAAGAAGAGAGAGAGAGTCTCAGAGAAACAGTGCGCAAGATGAGCAAGGCGAGAAGTTCTTCCCCCGATCGGCAAATGCTATCCGTGACTTCACAAAATTCCCGAAGAGTATGTAGGTCGTGAACAAATGTGTCGATTATAGAAGTCAAACCAACAGCCCCTTTGGTACTGTAAATAAATTCATCAAATATTAATTCTGATGAGAATTGTTAAAGTTAAAATTATTTCTGGTGACCCAGAAGACTACGAATAATTCTGAAGTTCTACAAAACTCGCATAGAAACACACAGAAAATTTATCATCTCACAGCCCGCATCTATTTCTGAAGAATTTCATCTTCATGTACCAATTTTATGTAAGAGTATCTTTAAACATTGTGGTAAATATTATTTACTTCATAGTAATTATGGAGTTTAACGTTTTGAATCACAGCTTTCGGTCTGCAAAATGAATGACTGGAATCGAGATTATTCTCTAGTACAACATACATTATAGTTAATTCCGCCTTTCGCTTTTTTTCTACGAACACTCTGGCGATCTGCACTTCAGCATCAACCCAATATGAATTTTATATACAGTAACCTCTTGTCTCACCAAGTAACTTTTTAACATTTAAGCGACAATAAGAGCTGAAAAATCACATTGATCACAAAACACGGCTACCAATCACCAAACTATGGCGACAGTGTTAAGCGGAGAAGATGATAACGAAAGAATGCGCATGATGTTAACGTTAGAATTTGAAAATTGTCAGCATGGTTCAGCATGAATATTAGAGCAAAAGGGCGGTCCTCACGGAGACCTGTCACATCCCGAGAAGGATCCATCTGCTTTCATTTAGCAATGTGAAGCGTGGGCACTTCAGCTTCTCTACAAACACATTCGCGAGCTACCAACACATGCAAGCTCAGCTGCAGCAACCATTTTCTACCATGGCTCTCAACAAGCCTTTCCCGTGTTCCGAGGCATCTAGCGCAGCCGCGCCGTCGCCGCATGCACAGAAACAGAGCAACATGTCCTCGAGAGGAGACGTCATCAGCGAGGACGGCATGACATCACGACGACGCGGCTGAGGACGTGCATTTCGCCGTGGGAAATAAAAGACGCGCGCCGCCGCACGAACAAAGATGCGTCGCGGCCAGCGCCGAGGCCGACCCGAAGACCTCCCCCGCGCAGACGCACGGTGGCTGAGAAGACCCACTCAGTGGTCAAAATGCGTCTTTTTCAAAACCGACAATTGATGTCACTGCGGTGCCTCTGCGCAGGAGGTCCTAGGGTCCGAGCCCCGGCGATGGCAGTATTTTCGACACTAGCTAGATCGAATATAGTCGCAGTCTGAAGGTGAATTCTTGCGGCCGGCTGCTCCGATCGGTAGTTTTCCGTGGTTTCTCCGACCAATACCAGGCGAATGCCAGGGCAGTACCCTTACAAACAGGCCACAGACAGTGCGCGATATTTCCTTCTCCTTCCTTAACCTATCCTCACCCCTTATATACACTTACATGCACTTCACTACCACACATACCCGGAGACTGGTCGGAAGCTTTCAGATTGTCCCGGCTGGGGCGGTGTCCCGTTAATGGAAGATATCTGGTTAGGGAAAAGCCTGCCAGCCAACAGGTAGGTCGGCGCCGGATCTTACGTCCAGCGGGGAAATATCACAGCCACCCCCGGTGGAAAAACAAGTAATACACTTACGTATGTAATAGCCTTGGCAGTTGACGGGCCCGGAATTATCAATCAATCAAAAAATAAAATCAAACCTGACCAATTTCCGTGAATCAAGAACACACGAATAGAAGTCTTGGTTCTTATCCTCTATCGCGCTCCATGTGAAACAATCGGCTCACTGTCACGAAAACACCAAGAACGAAGACGATTCCTCTCCCTCCCCTCAAATGGCGTCTTGTGGCCCGTTTTTCAGGGTTCAGTTGGCGCTTTGCGTCGCTCGCGGCGTCGAAGGTTGATTCGTGAAAGAGGTCAGGTTATAATCTACCCAAACGAGGCAGGGTAATACCCAAAAATTTCTTCAGTGCTTCATGTTTCTTACTTCCTATTTATCTAAATATAATTAATGTCTCTTATTTCAAAATAAATACCTTTTTTATTATCTCATGTGTTTATTTAGATTATTTGACAACCAATTCTCTTGCGTTTACAATTTTTGTCTGTGTATTTATGCGGAGTAATCTCTGGGAGAGCATAACCCATTTGTATGATGGTTTCAGTGAATGGGAGTGTTTTGTAGGGAATAACGTACGATGTTTTTTTCAAATTATTATTTAGTCTTGCATAAGAATATGTACTTTTGTTTTTTTGTACAAATTACGGATTTATCCCGACTATTTATTTTGCACTCATTATCTTTAAAAAACACAATTGCATGATATTTCGTAAAACGACCATCTCCCTTTCGTAGCCATTAAAGCAAAATTTAGGTGTGCACTCTTTAGGTTTTATTTCGAAAATGTTATTAGACTTTGAGTAATTGAAGGTTCAAATTGGTAGTGGAAGTTTGCTTGGAGTATGCAACAATGCATCTGCTCCCATAGAAACGATGGCAGGTAGTTATGATGATCGCAGCAAAACAAAAATGGTAGAGGGAGAAGGTGATACGGAGGGAATTGGTACGGGGCAGTGTGAAGAGTGACAGAATGGATCGGGGCGGATGGGTCGGGGCAGAGTGATATCGGGCGTATTGGGGAGGTATGGGACCCGGCAGGCCTGGGCGGATGACGGCGGTGCAGTTCAGGGTAACGCAGGAATATACTATAGATACAGAGAATCCAGGTAATGGAGGATTCTTCAGCTAGTCTTATTATTATTTTCCCGTTATTATGTAGAAGATCCTCGAACAGGGGGAACTCTTAGAAAGTCTAAATGAAGCAAAATTGTATTCTCATTTCTCTATAATTTCTTATATATACGAAGTCGTCCTTTTCTAATTAATCCCTCTAGGAGTAACATGAGATGTACGATTTTGGAATTTAAAAAAATATATGGATGTATACATCATGAAAACTGTACTAATATTATCGAAAAGACGGGGAGAAGTATACTACGTAATTTCAAAATAACTTTTAAGGTGAAGTTACAGACTAATCTAATTGTGACGTATCGTGGGCAGCCGGTGATCCGTTGTTAAAAGATCTACTCCAACATCCGCCTGGATACGAGTAGTGGAAACCTCAAAAAAGACAGATTACAACAGGCATCTTGTAGAATTCTTCACGAATGCCTGTGAAATGTTTTATGCGCAGTTCGTAAGGTTATCTGTTTTTTTTATCACGTAGCCCTGAGGAAGGAGTAAAAGGGTGCCGAAATGTCGACTACAATAAATTAGCTAATAATGCATGAAATGTATGTTAATTTGTTACGTAATTTGTTACGTTGATAGTTGTAGGATTCGACCGAGCTCATTACTTACCACCGAGATATTTATTCACACAGAACATCGCGGTCTACGGAATGAAGTTACAGATTTAGTTTATTGTACAGCAGTGTGGTCAAGGTCGATGCCACAAGCGGGAGTCCGTAGGCACGAGGGCTACGACGAAATCGCCCCTCCTTGTAGTTCATTACCCCGCCACCACAGACAACGCCATCCCTATTGTAAAACGGCGGGTACTACTCGTAACAGTTCCCTTTCCTGACGATAGTTACGCAGAGAAGCTCGTGGCATACTACGGGGCCATGACGCGTACCACTGCCACCAATAGAAAACCTTGACACCATAGTGTTAGAGAGTTTTGTCCGCTTTCCCTCCAACTCGAACCATAGTGCGGCACGGCCCCGAACGGCCTGTACGGGAACAAAAGCCGAGCGACGTTGATTCAGCTGCGTCGCCCTGCAAGTGGGCTTTCTCGCTAAACGTGAACAAAGTGACATTTCGAATACACGGGGATTTTACAAGTGGGACGTCCCTGGATTAAACGCTCAGAATAACCACGTGAGAGGGTCAGCGAAACGAGCACAAACTTCAAGTTCTTGACAGTGAGATTTCATGCTACGAATCTTGTGTTTCCTGCATGGTTTTCATGCTGACAAACATTGCATACATGTCAGTTTCCATTGTTACTCCTCCGTTATGGTAGCAAATTAACACGTATTTATTGCATAATTTATTACAGACGACATTTCGGCACCCCTTTACACCTTCCTCAGGGCTATGTAATACGAACAACAGATATATGAATTGCACATAGATCGTTTCACAGCCGTTTGTTCCATGGCTACGGACGGTAATTTTTTGTCTACATGCAAACTGTTTTATTTAACCATTAATAAACAAAATATATGCTTTTCTGCAACACTTTAAAAGTTGTAACTTTAGAAAAAGGTTTTGAAATATTACAGTAAAGCGTAAGATGATTCGGGGATTATCAATATATTGCATAGAGCCGTGGTTAGAGAAATGCAATTAAAAATACGTAATGTTAAATTTAATTCGTGTTATTTCATTGAGACGTGGGTTACTTACATTCAAATTATATTTATTACGAATAGCGAAGATAACACTCATTCTGTACAAGAGTTAGTAGAGAATGCAAAATCTACCATTTCTATGAAAAAAGTATCTGCAAATTAAATACACGGCCAGATTCATAATGTCGTTCAACCTGTAATTTAAGTTGTCTAATTAACTGCACTGGTTCGTACCATTAATGTTAATCATAAGAAAATATTTGTAAATATAATTGTAATCTGGAAGCATAGGCACTTCCGCGGCGGTAGTCAATATCTACTTGGCTATCCCTGAGTTCTTTTTTTCATGATCATATGATTGTCTTTAATGCCATATTTTTAATGGATATTAAAAATAGCGAAAGTTACATGTGAATAGCAAAGAAGAAAATCCATCTTTTGATTCAGTAGCAGACTTTTTTTTTGTTCCCTCCGCTCCATGAAGAGCAGGCACACCGTGGCACGGCGAACAACACCGCGACAGCAGCCTCCATTGCGACGCGCCGGCGCGGCGGCCGAGAACAAAAGCGAGGCAAAAGCGAGGCGGGCGGCGCGGCGTTGATGCAGACGCATCCGCGCGCCCTCCGCCCGACCTGCCCGCCTGCCCGCGCGGTTTCCCACACGCAGCGCTGACCCCGCACGGCGCCACATGCTTTTGGAAGCGGCCTCCTCGCCGCCGGCGCACGCTGGGAGAATAGTACGAAAATCTGGCCAAAAGTCCATTATTTATTATTATCATTATTACTATTATTATTATTATTCCCCTAATTCACAATTTAAGATATTATGAGTCGGTTGATTATAAAGTCTACTCCGGGTTGCAACCAGCTTCCTAAGGAGTAGATCTAGGAACTATTGGTGCCTCTACAACATTTTGCACAAAATGTAGACTGTTCCAAATAAAGCAATTTCCTACACTTCCCAGTCTTTCGAACTACCTGAGAGTTTAGCCAAGTTCGTACACAAATTTTGCAGAACAAATCCCAAGAGCTCCGATGACTATCGGGACGACCTTTACATTTGGCTGATCTCGATTTCCCAACTCTTGCATTTAAGACGTTTCTCTGCCTCCTAGGTTACATTTTGATCACAGGGCACATCAACATGTGCATTATTATTATTATTATTATTATTATTATTATTATTATTATTATTATTCCACTACATCACGACTAAAGATGTTATGAGTCGGCTGAATATAAAATCAACTCCAGGTTGCAACCAGCTACCTAAGGAGTAGATCTAGGAATTGTCGGTTCCTCTACAATACTTTGCGCAAAATGTGGGCTGTTCCAAATAAAGCTATTTCTTGTACATCCCAATCCTTTGAATTACCTGGGAGTTTAGACAAGTTCTTACTCAAATTTTGCGGAACGAATCCCAGAGCTCCGATAACTATCGGGACGACCTGTGCTTTTACGCCCCACATTCGACTGATCTCGATTTCCAAACTCTTGTATTTAAGACGTTTCTCTGCCTCCTTGGTAACGACGTTTTGATCGCAAGGTACAGCAACATCGACAAGTAAACATGATTTGTTCTCCAAATCCCGGATGACTATATCCGGTTTGTTTGCTGCTATCGTGCGATCAGTTTGAATTTGTTGGTCGTACAATATCGTAAACAATCCAACAGACGTCACCGGTTTCGGTGAGTGTTCGTACCACTTGGGGCATGTGTTCGGAACTTCGAGGGCGGTACAGATTTGCCAGTGGAGGTAGCTACACACCCTGTCGTGTCTTTTCAAGTATTCTGTCTTTGCTAGGATTGGACAAGCTGAGACAATATGATCGATGGTTTCTACGTGTTCCTGACAAATGCGGCATTTATCATCTTGGGAAATTTTGAGAACCGCTTTATCATAATGTCGTGTTCTCAAGGCCTGATCTTGGGCAGCTATTACAAGTGCTTCCGATTCTGGCTTCATTCTTCCCCTTTTAAGCCACATAAATGAATGATCTTTATTGATCTGCACCTTGTCCATTCGTTTCAAATATTGTCCGTGGAGTGGTTTGTCTCTCCACGATTTCTTTAACATTTTTTGTGTCTCAAATTTCATGTTGAGTAGCATCAGAAGTTCAGTGTCTCTGTCATTCTGGGTGTCTTGCATAGTCTTGTTCGCAATGCTTCTTGCTACACTTACAATGCCTCTGTTTCCCAGTCTTCGGTCAGATTTCATGACCTGCCTCATTTGTGGGTCATCTTGATGGCTGACTACATACTTTCCCATCCCAGTTATTGCATTGTGCCAGGAGGCTTCAATTTGTCTCAGGCCTTTTCCTCCTTCCTTACGTGACACATAAAGTCTATGTACATCAGCCCGGGGGTGGGCAACATGATGCATTGTAAGCAGTTTTCTGGTTTTTCGATCCATGATGCGAATTTCCTTCTCAGTCCAGTCTACTAGTCCGAAACTGTATTCGGCTACAGGCACCGCCAAACTACCTATTGCTGATATTTTATTCCTTGAGTTCAGAGCGGACTGTAGGACAAGTCTCACTCTTCTATAATACTCCTTGCGAATCCTCTCTTTCATTGTGTCGTTCGAGATGGTCTCACATTCTTCAATGCCCAGATATTTGTAGGTTTTACCTGGCTCAAGATCGTGAATCACAGTGTGTCTATCAACTTCAATGTTCTCTGACGTTGTCATTTTGCCTCTTTTTAAGTTGACTTTTGCACACTTGTCAAGACCAAACTTCATGCAGATGTCATTGCTAAAATCATTGATGACAGACAGCATTTGGGAGAGAATCGCTTCATTCTTAGCAAACACTTTAAGGTCATCCATGTAAAATAAATGTGATACAGGCATTTCATCACCATGGAGCTTGTAACCAAAGTCAGAGTGCGACAGCTGTCTCGATAGAGGGATCAAACTAATGCAAAACAGCAGAGGGGATAGTGAATCTCCTTGAAAAATTCCCCTGTTAATCTGAATACTTCTTGTTTCTACTACTCCCTTTCCGCTGTGGATTAGTAACCTGGTGCTCCACGACTTCATACTAGCCTTGCAAAACTCAACAAGTCTAGGATGAAATCGATAGATCTCCAGGGTCTTCAAAATCCAATCGTGTGGTACACTGTCAAAGGCCTTCTGGTAGTCAATCCAAGCCATGCTTAAATTACGTTTTCGTTTTTTTACATCATTCAAAATTATTTTATTCAGAAGCAAGATTTCCTTACAGCCATAGGAACCTTTACGACATCCTTTCTGTTCAACTGGCAACAGATCGTTCTTCTCTAGGTGCCTATACATTTTGTCAGCTATGGCTGCAGTTATAAGTTTGTACATTACTGGCAGGCACGTAATTGGCCTGTAGTTCTTCGCCAAGGAGTTGTCTCCTGCTTTGGGTAGCAAATACGTGATGCCGCGAGTGAGCCATTCGGGGAGTTCCTTAGGGTTTTCTAAAAGTTTATTAACAGCCTTTGCTAAATGAGAATGTAGTGCTGTTAATTGCTTATTATTATTATTATTATTAATAATAATAATAATAATAATAATAATAATACTCGTATTATTAGTCTTCGACCATATGAGAGGGGACCATGGTTTTGTTAGATACCCAGGAACTCGGGGAAAATGCAAAAACAATAAAAATGTTTCGATATTGTAACTAGTCAAAGTTAGATGTAATATTTTGTCCATATTTTATATCAACATATGAACAAGTACATACATGGCTTACTGGGATAAAACAGGTTGATTGTTTTCGACATCATGGAGACGGTCGACCTAAGAAGACGAACGAAATCAACAACCAGATAGAAAATGGACGTAAATGATTGAAATAGCATTTCAGTTGGAGTGTCATAACTCAGTAGAGAACATAAAAGTAAGAAAAACATTCTATTATTAGTGGTATAATTTGATTAATGACAATATCATGGAAAACTAAATGGATTATAATATTTGGAAGAGTTGATAGTGAAGGGTACACATAGAATTGAACATAAAGAAAGGACTTTTGATTATTTCAAAGCTGAAGAAAGAAAACCTAGGTACTGTTCTTCAAGTTTGTTGGATTGTTTAAATGTTGTATAGCCCTTTTAAGTTTGTAAACAATAGTGCCAAGGTTTTTATTAAAACAAATAAACGTTCTCTTTTATTTTGAGATTGAGAGCGGTTTGATTTAATATTTTAGTAAGTTATCATATTCAAATCTATTGTGAATGCCATGGAATCATCTGCTCTAAATAAATAATTAAATGGATATTTTAATTTTCCTATTAAGAAAATTCGTTAATGGAAAAGTAAAAACCATCTTAATTATTTAAAATTAAACCATTATCTTAGACTACCAATATTAGTGAGTGTCAATAAGTTAGCAATTAGTGATGGTGCCTACATCTTATTTTGAATATTAATAAAATTATATTCAAGCTCTTGGAAGATCTCCTGGACGAACAAAAAATAAAGAAAGAAAAAATCTCAATATTGACGGGAAAATGCAAGTAGATGTTTGTGCTGTTTCACCTATTATCATAATACGCATATCAGTGCGTCACTGCTTAGTTCACAACTGACGGCATGCGACAACAAGGTTGTGAAGAAGAAGCCATCCGCTATTAAATGTAATATAAGTGTTGTGTCATGGTTCAGCAACGTTTTTGATATTCTTGGAATGTAAAGTAGTATTTGAGTAAACTCCTATACCGTACGTGTGAGGAGATTTCCGTGCCTCACGGCTAGACCACCACCCGTGCACCAATCGAGACATACGACGTGTCACTGAACGAGTCTCGGTCCCCTGTTGGGGAACTGATAATTTGTTTTTTCGAACCGGCCATAAAATTCCAAGAAATTGTCAAAAACGTTTTCTCGTGTTTTGAATCTTTGTAGGGCGATAATTAAACCAATGCCACCCAAAATTGATTTTCAATTTAATGTGACTTACAACTTATGCAAATAAACATATAAAATAGTAATCTTTTAATGCTTATATATATTCGCCTTCAGAACAAAAATCAGACCGAGTTTGTAAAGTTTTAAAATCTTAAAATAATGGACAAAAAATGTGGAAGTGTTAAGCAACTCAGGGAAATCAAATGTAGTTGTAGAAGATTTTGCGTCCGAATTTTCCAAACTAATTGAGAATGATCTTATATTAGCATTAGAGAATAACGCAGAACAACAGCTTACAGGTGATCATTTATGTTCATATTAAAAAACAAAACGTTAAAATATAGCTGTGCTGTCACATCATTCGTATACCTGTAAGTATTTTTTTACAGCGATTAAAATTTTGAAATTGCAAAATGACCAGTTCATTTCCCGTTTGGAATTAATATACAAGGCCATTGAGTGTTGGAAATTTTTGAACTGGAGTATAACATTAACAGATACTACGATTCATTGGTATGTCCAATGCCAGATGCTCTTAGAACATATTTGAAGAATGCTACGCATGAAAGTAATGAAGTACGAAAGAAATTTTCAACACATGAATATACTTTTAAAACAGTTTACAGCGTCGGCGACGCCACATTCAACTACTTTTAAATAATACACCATGAAAAAATACTAATAATAAAAGAAATTAAAACTGTTTAACATAATATGACTTCAAATACAATTTTAATGTATACAATCAAACGAAACATTTGCTAAAACGATTCTCAATGATTAAGCGTCAATACGGTAATACTATCCAATATCTTTGGTCAATACTTGGTTTGTAACTTCTCTGTGATTGGTAAAGAAGCTGTAGCATAATGAAACCTGTATCGAAATGACTATCATTCTGCACCTGGTTGCAGCCATCAAATGACAGCATTATACAATGAGAGTAGAAAAATAATATTGTGTGATTTTATTCATCATCCCATTCCTGTTACTGAAAGTAAATGTCTTGACCTCTGAGAAGATCATATCATACTGCCCCCCCTCCGAAGACCGATGTTGGGTACCTCATTCGTTCATTAACTTCCAAACTATATTATATGTTTGCTGAATTAATGCGTTTTGTTTGAAATTCAGAATTCGTTGAGGTATTTCTATTTTCTCAAGATTTCTCCTGGATTTCGTTGTAACTACGCCTTCAGCCAATATAACAAGTATGTTTGTTGTTGCATCTCAGTTTCCAAAGTTCTATTATTCCTAGAGCAAGGTCTTGTTACTTAGTTTTCGTAATTTTCTCGGTCTCTTTAAGGCTTTTGTTTTTGTTAGATTAAGAGTTAAGAGCATAGCAATATCAACAAGCATACCTTCTTTCTTGTGTATCATTTAAAACTGTTTCTTGTCTATTGGACACCTTGCAACGCATATTTCCAATGTCGAAATACTTTTGGGGTTTCATTTCACACTTGATGACGAGGCTTTGATCTTCGGCCTTCTCTACTACCAAATAAAACAACCTAAAGCCAGAGCAGCACATTATTTCTGACCCATGTGTATGCCAAAATACTTAGTTGCCAAATTTTTGAGAATGCTAATACATTAGCATGCTAATGTATTAGCATTCTCAAAATTGAAACCAGCTATTATTCATACCAATAATTATGTAAACGACAATCGATGTATTGACCTCCTTCGTTCCTGCCTTCCGTTTTCCACGACCAATGCGCTCTGTGAATCCGATTTGTGGGATAAGACCTAAAAAACAATTTTCTCCTCTCGGTCGTTGGTATGATACCCACACACGTACACACACTCGCACACAGTTTGAAATTACTATAGTACTTTTTGTAACAGATACAGTTTGTTGGAAAGATCCTAGTACTTGTTTGACAATAATGCTGACTAGGTCATAATTTTAAAAAGTTTATTTGGAAGATAATTATATCAGAACAAATAGAATTGAAAACGTAATGGTTAAATCAGCGTACTGCGTGAACTGGTGAAGATCTCGCCGCTGCAATGAAATTCAAGAACAGAAGATTCTCTCACGACTGAAGATAAACGTTAGCACGTAATCATGACTGGCCAATTGCATATTTGAAAATATCTTGCCTCAACCGCATCTTGTAAATAAAGAACTACCAGGGTTTTGGCTGTAACGTTCGGAAATGTAGTTGAAAAAGAGTTCGTGTGTAGGCGTGATCTTTGTCAAGCGGCAAGTCTTCCAGATCGTTACCGACAGCATTTCACTTGCGTCCTTTCCTTAATGACCCCAAGTCTAATACTTTCCTCCTTCTTGCTGGTGTTTCACAATCTGCCTTTGGTTTCATTATGGCTCTTCGTTCCGTGATCCTTGCAATAATTGTGTAACTATTATCTAATCGAGTGTCGTCCTCTTTCACGACACGTTGACACTCTTCCCTATTTTTGCCGTATTCCGTTACGTATATTGCACGAGTTTCATCACGTGTGCCATACAACTATTTCATTCGTTTAGTATTGTTTAATAAATAAATGTCTTTATTGATGGCGAGGCTCAGGTCGTTTAGCCTGCTCTTCCGCCTGACCGCTTTCAAAAATTCTTATTACAATTTATTTTACGATAAAAAGGAGATCATTCAATGAGAAATACGTACGCAATTTAGATGAAAGGATTCTCACATGGGAGGCAGGAGAGAAAGCGAGGGAGGAAGAAGTTGATAGAACAGGAAACGCACTCACAGCATTTGTGTGATTAAGTTTATTAATTTCACGTTAGGGAGGTATTAAATATTAGTCACAAATATATCAGATTGAACATAATGAGATTTTACGTAAATTTAGAGAAATTATTTTTTGACTAGTAAGTTAGATACACAAGAAAATTAGAAGGAACTTGTTTAAATCAGTACATGTAAATACGTACTACTAATTGTTTAAGAGAGCGTTTGAAGAAGCTAAAATTGCGTACGTATTTTTGAATTACCTCTAAAAAAGGGAGGAAAACTCGTCAACCTACAAGTGAAAAAAAAATCAAGTAAAGAGTTCAAGTCTTGAGAGAAAGGGAAAACAAATCTATTCGGTTATTAAATTAAGTAAGGAAAAAAGAAGAAATTATAAACGTGGATACGATCAATTCAAATCTAGGAAAAGTTTAGAATTCACGTTCAGTAGAAATTACGTTCAGTCATGCATAATCTGAAGGTTATTAATGCCGTGCTTGTATTGAAAGGTTGTTTCGTATGGTGAAGTGTTGTGAAATATAAAATGAAAAACATGTGAAGTGGCACGTAATGTCGCGAAGAGAAGAGAATGAATGTAGTGAAGAGTAGTTAGAAAATCACGGAGCTTAATGCGTAATAGTTATGTATGTATCAAGAGCGTTAAGTAGATGTTTTTGTCCCGAGCACGACTTCCAACCCCTCGGGCCAGAGGCCCTCGGGTTTGGAAGTCGCCCTCGGGACAAAAACATCTAATAACGCCCGCGGTGCATACGAAACTTTATGGTTTACTAGTTCGTTGCTGAATAAAATGAGATTTGTATTTCTTGCGTGACAAGACGCATTGTAATAGTCATTTGTTAATATGACGTCAGATAAACAAAACAGAACTACAAAACAAATAGTATATCTAATTCCTATTGCATAATCGTTATTGGACTGATTTGTTTGTACAAAATGAAAGAATATTGTGGAGTTCCTGTGAAAATTCTCGCAAAAGCCAACAAAACTACGGGCAGTGGTTTCCATTAAAATCTCGAGAAATATCTGAAACTAATTATAGTGTATTTGAGATTTACCAGTATGAATAACGGTGTAAATTTTGCTGAAGAAACGGTACTTTTAGGTTATTAGCGTATATTATTAAACGTTATTTAGAATAAGTCATAACACCAAAAAATAACATTTCGAGGATGTTAGCCGCTGTGCCTTATATGTCTTATTACTACTACTAGTACTGCTAAATCAAGATTATAATTATGTCTCTAAAAAAGACGATACCTAACAGTGAAATGCGTGTGACTGATGGCAATTATAAATTCATTGGAACATTCTAAAATTGCAATTTTCGTATCAATTAAGCAAAATAAGTTTTATAACGAGTTATTTTACTTATTTGAGCATTATGCCATTTATGTATTGTATTTGCTTGCATCTTATCTTTAAAAAATAGAATTCATAATAATATTTACGTGTTGTGTTGGTATTAGAGCGGGCCATAAAGTATTCAAAAGGTCCTAGGGCATAAAAAATCAGTAAGGCCCCCAAGGGTATTAAGTATACCATTTCGTGTTTTGTTTCAGGTCCATAAACACACAGCAATGAACTAGTTAACCACAATAGTTATTAGTTATCAAGGGCGTTAAGTAGATGTTTTTGCCCCGAGGGCGACTTCCAACCCCGAGGGCCTCTGGCCCGAGGGGTTGGAAGTCGCCTGAGGGGCAAAAACATCTAGTAACGCCCGTGGTGCATACAAAACTTTATGGTTTACTAGTTCGTTGCTGAATAAAACAAGAATTCGAAACATTTTATAATATTTCTTGCGTCTAAAGTGAAAAGACGCATTGTAACAGTCATTTGTCAATATGACGTCAGATAAACAAAACAGAGTGTATATCTAATTTCTATTGCATAATCGTTATTGGACTGATTTGTTCGTACAAAATGAAAGAATATTGTGAAGTTCCTGTGGAAATTCTCGCAAAAGCTAACAAAACTATGGACAGTGGTTTCCATTAAAATCTTGAGAAATATATAAAACTCTTTATGGTGTATTTGAGATTTACCAGCGTGAATAACAGTGTAAATTGCGCTGATGAAACGGTACTTTTAGGTTATTAGCGCCTATTGTCAAACGTTATTTAGAATATGTCAAAACACCAAAAAATAACATTTCGAGGATGTTAGCCGATGTGCCTTATATATCTTATTACTATTACGAGTACCGCCACTAAAGAAGAATATAATTATGTCACTAAAAAAGATGGTACGTAACAGTGAAATGCGAGTGAATGATGGCAATTATAAGTTCACGAAAACATTTCAAAAATTTCAATTTTCATATCAAATAAGCAAAATAAGGTTTATAACAATTTATTTTATTTATTTAAGCATTATGCCATTTATTTATTGTATTTGCTTGCATCTTAACTTTACAAAATCGAATTCATAACTAAGTTCTGTGTGTTGTGTTGGTATAAGAGCGGGCCATAAAGTATTCAAAAGGCCCTAGGGCATAAAGAAGCGAAAAGGCCCGCAAGGGTATTAAGTATACCGTTACGTGTTTTGTTTCAGGTCTGTAAACACACAGCAATGAACTAGTAAACCATAAAATATTATATACACATAACATTTAGACTATTGTTAACATTTAGACTATTGTTAACATTTAGACAAACATTTACACTTACTGTTATTAATATTTTATTATTGTTTTCGTGTAGTGATCTTTTGGGTTATCCGTTGTGTATTATTCTTGAGTAGATAGAAAATCATGTTTTATGTTTCCCTAAAATAACTATGTAGCGTAGCCATACACATGAAATATTACGGCTATTATTATTGTTGTTGTTGTAATTATTATAATTATTATCATTACTATTTCAAACCAGCTTTAAGTTATATTACTGAACAAATATCTTTAATTGTACGTAAATTATTGTTTTCTGCCACCATGTTTCAAAAAACGTACTCGCAAAAATATTATCTATCTTTACTATCTAAGAATTCGTATTATAAGAAACAATTTTTGTTGAAATCCTCCTCGATAATCATAGTTTTTGTCATTTCAGTTTCTCGAGAAATAAAATCATGAAATCCATTTTCCGTCGCCCCACATAACTTTCCTCATTACCTTGAATGGATTATATAGATATTGTATAGATTCCCTTGTATAGATACTATATATTCCGTATACACATACGTATACGAGAAAGAAAAGAAATCTCGAATATCATTTTCGCGTTACAGAATTTTCTCTTTACTACGTAAATTCCTCCGCATATACGTACGAACAAAGTAAAAACTCTCTCTATTGTCGAAAAAAAATCGATAAGCGTTTTCCATTTACCTGTTTCGAGTTGGCTGCCTCCGCCTGGATTACCGCTCACTTCACCACACAAGCACATTTCCCCACACACGCACTTGCCCGCACACACATCCACACATGACGCACTTCCAGTTCCGCACTTCCGTCCCGCACTCCCCGTTAACCCGGCACCCGGCGCTGTTCACGCCTAATCCGCTACTGTCGCCGAAATCCGCGAGAGGTGAGATAACGCTTGGCCAATCACACTGCTCGGTGGCCGGGCGCGGAAAATTTAGCCTGCGTCCCGGATAGGCCTCGCGAATTGCGCGCCAGCCGGACTTCCCGGTGCGCGTGGCAGCGGTGGCGGCGGCAGCGGCGTTGCGGTCCGGGTAGCGGCGCCCGGCGTCGCGGCGCCAAGGACGCGCTCGCAAGCGGCTAAAGCACGCCTCCCCCGCACGAATCTGATCGCGGAACAGAAGCAGGTTTACTTGCACTTGTACGTACGGTTGGGTGAAATAGGCCTTGAAGACCAAACGGACGTACGCTAATCCGTGTGCTTGTTGAAGACATGTTAACAAAGGTGGTGAGTGGTTGAAGATGTGAGGGCGGACACAATGTATTGCACATTTTTTTTATTGTTTAATTTTTTTCAAGGTCTTTTTCCAGCTGACAGCCGGTTATCCTTTACGTCCACATGGGACGAATATTCAATCATAGACTAGACACCAACACAATTGCAAGCTCCTCTGATCTGGGGCCAGCAGAACACGAAGCTCTCCGCGACAATACGTGTATGAGAGACAAGACCCAAACAAACATGCCCAAAGCTGGAACTCGAACCCAGGACCCTTCCGATAGAAGCGCTGAGTCGCACACGCTCTTAGCCATCCCTGTCCTCTTTAATTCAATTTAATTAATTAGCCTTGACCATCCCTGTCGCTCTTTAATTTTTTAATCGGCAATAATTATTTTTCTTCGGTTGGCTGATGTTTACGAGCACGTCAACTGCTTTGGTCATTTGTCCTTTTAGAGTAGTGAATGGTTTATTCCGGAAGTGGTAGTGTTCCTCCCCCGCTAATGATTGGATCCGGAGCGACCTCCATCTCCGCTTGTAGGGAATTTCCCACACCAGATATCTCCCGCAGCCGGTCGTCGCTCATCCTCAAAGGGCCGCACAAGCCTGTAAACTCGCGATATGTGTGGTAGTTAAGTGCGTGTAAGTGTGTGTCACAGTAAAAAATTGGACAAAGAAGAGGAAGAAAAGATCGCACGTGGTCCGTGGCGTATTTTCAAGGCGCTGCTCCGGCATTCGCCTGATACTAATGGGAAACCACGGAAAACTACCGATCAAGGCAGAAGGCTATAATTCTTCTCCGCATCGCGGCTGGATTCACCTAGCTACAAGAATGTAGGTAGTGTCGGAAATCCGCCAACGTCGATGGTCGAACCCTAGAACTTCCCTGTTAGCGTCGCAGCAGAGACAGCGAGCAAAACTGTGGCTGTGAGTTAAACTCGGACGGCGCCATAATCTACGAGTAAACAATGAGACATTTCTGGACGTTGAATAATTACATTTTGGATGGTACTCCTACTTTCTTTCACAAGTGGCCACGTTGTGACGTTCCAACTCGTTTTCCAGTGTGAAGCTATTTTTACTCTTAAAACAGTAATATTCAAAGGACGGAATGTTGATACAGTATTGAATAAAATAGGTTTTCCATACCGTAATAAAAAGTGACGGGCTCAATATGCAAATTTATGAATTCACTTCTTCGCCACTTAAAAATCGGTTAATGGAATATTAGGTTCAAAATGAACGATGAGATAAAATATGCATGCTCTGTGTAATATTTTCCCAAGAAGAAAGGAAAGAAACAAGAAAAGAAAGAATATAGGAAAAAAGAGAAAAAGTGAAATGAAGGAAGGAATGGAAGAAAGCAAAGAAAAAAGAAAAAGAAGGATAAAAGAGTAAAGATAGAAAAGGAAAGAAATAAATAAAGGAAAACGAAAGAAAGAAAAGTAAAAAAGAAAGAAAAGGAAAATGAAAGAAAAGGAAAGAATGAAAATTCACGTTGTTCCCTGTTAGGTTTGAATTAACAAGGTTAGAAATAGTCTACAATGTGTGAGTAATTCCATTTCGTTCAACTTCACGCTTTAGTCGTTTATGTCGCATTAACAAGGTTAGATTGGACATTAGTTTGAGGGTCTGGAACAACCATTGAGGCCGGCCCGGCCCCGTCATCCGATCACAAGCCGGACGCCCGCCGTCGGCGCTGCGGTCCCAGAGCTTCCACTGCCACCTCGACCACGGTGGCCCCCTGCGAGGCCGACCTCGCGCCAAGGAGACACGCGGAGTAATTGCGAAAGTGGTAACCACGCGGGGCGATCGTGATCTGATTCAGATTGGGTGGGTGTGCGTTGCAAACACTGAGCCCATGAGTTGCCAAGATTATTCGAATTCTCTAGATGACTCCTCGCACAGAAAGTTTGATTCATGGTGATTTGAGAGAGAAATGGAAACAGTTCGAATTAGACGAGGATTGTTTGCGTATTACAATCACGTATTTGCACCGTTGAGTTTGTTGGATGTCTCGAGAGGAAGTAAGGTTGTATTGTTATTCATGGATGTTATTTTCTGCCGTACTAAGTTATTATGTCTAGAATCCTTGTTCGTATATTCATAATCACATTACTTTTTCTAATCCTATAACTACATGGGTATACAAAAGGTATCATCACTGTCATTAATCAATTCATATGTTTCATTTTAAGGTCTTTATAAAAAGTTTCGAATACAGATTCAGTTGCTTTATTATAATTATTCATTCTGATTAAGACTCAATTTGTGACTAACTCTCACATCGTGCATGTTAAGCACTACACAACATCTATTTTACAAGGTTTCGCATTATGATCAAATGAATTTCCATTGCGTTTCTGGATATTTGTTTCTGCTTTTTGCTGTTTACAGCATCAATCAGCGAATATTTTTCATTTATATCCACTTTGACACTAAAAATTTGTATAAAAAGGATCCAAGAGGATTTCTAATATTTCTAAATTGTTATTGTTAAATATAATCAAGTTCTACACTTGCTAAATGTATTCTGATATCTCAAGCAAAAATAAAAAAATTGAAATAAAAACGTTTTTTTTGTGATACATGATATTACGCATCTGCTTAGCCTATCTCTATCTTAGAAAAATGAAATAGAAGAAAATTTGCCAGAAATTCATTTTTTCGCGAGATTTGCTATCGGTAGAAATTTAATAAAATATATTTGTAAAATATTGATGACAATTTTGTCCTAAAAATCTTACAAATCTTTTCAGTTTCGGGTGTTATTACTAAATCAGAGTATACTATGTTTTTGAACTGTAGCAAACAAGAGGACTGCAGTAAATTCTATAAATCCAAAGCAGAAGAATAAAGGGCTAATTAAAGTTTATAAGCCAAATTCGAATCGTCCGAAGATAATAATACAGACCATTAAGAATTGTAGGTGGCACCACACGGACATAATGACTTCACTCTTCAATGAATTTTTTGCACCTGCACCGCACAATTATATTAAGGCTATCCAACGTTGAAGCGAGTTGGAAAAGCGAAAGACCTTGAAGTGCACACCTACATGAATCGCTTGGAAATTACAAGTGTAATGAAGTGTTATGTCTCGCCCATATCTGGCGCGATATATTAAAATGCAACTATAACTATCAAGTTGTTTGCATAACGTCTTGATTCTCAGTTAAAATGAAATTAATTCTAATTTGTCCGAGGGCACAGTTTATAGCAATTTTATGAACTGGTTTTACCATTTTGCGTTTACTACCCTTCAGTGCACACTCTTACTTTTATTGCAAAACCTTGATGTTATTTAACTAACATTTACATCTGGCCCGCTGCGTAATAAATTGATGATTATAATAAATAATTATCGGTGAATTTCCATTATGCTACAGACCCTTCTAAACAAATTGCAAGACGATTCAACCGTCGTGTTTTTTGTTTAAAATAACCTAATTAATACCTATGTTTAGCGTACAAGGCAGGTAGCGAAATGTGAATTAAGAAGCATAAGATCTATTATGCTTTTATTTGTTTTTTTAGAGCATACGCCCAATGAATGTAATTTGAAACGCGTCGGTAACTATTTCATGTTTTCCAACACATACCACGTAAGAGACTTGGCTGTTCGCGATAGCTGCGTCCTAGGCAATATTGTCACGTATCGTCCGGCAGTCATACCAGGTATCCCCCGATACAGGCCTAGGCACCTTGGACTTCGGTTACTGAACAGTCTTCGTAGAGCATTCTTTAATTTCTTCTTCTATTTTTTAAAATTTATTTATTTAATGTCGTATCAAAAACATGGTCATTAGCGACATAAAAAATCCCTATCCTATACCCTGCAGTCTCAGTAAGAAGTTTACCACACCTTGTTAATTTGCATTTTTTTTTAATTTCTCCGTTTGGCGCTTTTTCATAAAATGTTATACTTTGTAAAAACATATTTAGCATTTAGCTGTCATTGAATGCTCTACTACTTGAAAATTACAACCAAAATTGTCGAAACGTTAGCGCAACGTCAGATGTAAAGCGTCTTTTTAGTGTGTATTAAATATCTTCATTTAAACCAAACGCCTGCGTTTAATATAAAAATGATCCCTTACCATAAATGTAACCATAAATGATTACCAAATTAGACAGTCAAACTCAATAAAACAACTACACCACAACCCCTTGGTGAAAACGCCCTGCGCGGGACTCAAACACGCAGCCTTCGGCTCCACGTTCTTGCGCCCCATTACTGAAGCTGGCATGAAAGTGCTCTATTCAACTGAAATCAAACCAACTCCGAGCATTGCGGAAGTCGCCTGCGACCAAGTGTCGCCTGAGCGAGCGATCTCTTTCCGCATTTCGCGACGACCGTAAGGAGTCTCTTGGGCGACGCCGTGACTCGCAGTTTCTCAGCTGGTCGCCAGAGGCCTCTCCGACGAGCTGAATGCATACCTGCGCTCTCGGCCGCGCCCACCTGGTGGATGCTGGATTGTGGAGTGGGTGATCGTTCACATTCAAGTGCTTTTTCTCAGGAAAGATAGCTGTTGTTTATGTTTTTGTAATTGTAAAGAGCTTGAATCGTTTAGAAAGGCGCATCTAACAAACAAAAGTGAGAATGGAACGTGTTCTTCAATCTGTGTTGAGTGTATATGCAATATAAGAGTCGAGATTCCGTGAAATTGCTCTTCTTGTTTGTTTTTTTCTTTTACCAGGGAGAAAATTGCAGGCATGAGAGTTTTTCTTGGAATATTAGTTCATCCTGACCGCATTATTCGGATGCTTGCTTCACTCTCTCCTCGCTCAGGAAGGTTTAAAATATTACAATTTCAATCTTTGGAGAGGTTTTTTCTTTTTAACATTGTAACTAACCTTCTTAGTTTCTGTAGCTGTGGGACAAAACAAGATCTCAGATAGGCCAAGAATGCTAGATACAGGAAAGTATACAATGATCATTCTTTTCACATGTCTCTCCTACCCCGCAGGCATTGATAATTATCAAATTAATCAAATTAAATTGATAATTATTATAATAAATAAAAAGAGGGTCCAAACCAGTAAACACCCTAGCTGGCAAACGTCGAATTAATCCGACCCTAAAATGCTAAAAGCATTCATACATACACCATTGTAGAAAATATTAAAGATCCTATGTTTAAGACCTTTTGGGTACTTTTCCAAAGGAAATAATGTGATTCCAAGAAAACGAATCAAAACGTATAATCAAATGATATTTTTACCAATAATTTTAAATGGGTGTGCAATACTAGCTTCTTAATATGATACACATCTTAAATTGAACTTTGCAAAGATTTCGACCTTATTATGGCTACGTATGAATGACTAAACACATTGGAGATTTTTCAAATCAAAGGAGAAAAGTTATTCTCATTTATCGCGTTTTTCCTTTAATTTATGTGAGGGGTTTAGCAATAAGTGGATTCAAAAACTGGGCATATTATATCTAACCCAGGTAAAGAGCTCTTTCACTCTTTCCTGTTTATTTCCCACTTTTTAATCATCTTTTGTAATTTGTATATGCAGTAATAAATAGTTTTACATTAATATCGTGCAAATATTTATTTCCTTTCACAGTCAAACAACATCCTAATAAGTGATATCCTCTAACTTCCTTTGAAAATAAGTAATTTAGTATTCGGTTTTATTCAGTTGTAAGATCTGACACAGACACGTAGCTATATCCGCTATTACGCCAGCTACCGTTACCAGATATGAACATATTTACTCCAATATGTGTTAAAATGTGAAAAGAAGAAGCATTTAAAATATATATTCAATATTTTCTATTATATGATAAAAAGAGGAACCGTTAAGTATGTTTGCATACAAACATAAAATCATAAGCGAAATAGACATAAAGCGTATTTTGAAAACAGTAAACTAGAAATGCAATGGATTATTTTGTTCATTTTCTTGGGAGTTAATGTAATGTAATGTAATAGCTAATGTAATAGCAATTCGGTGGTGAATACATCTGTTGCAGTTTCTTTAAGCCAACAAAGAAACGAGTGTTATTGCATAAATTGGTTTGTTCAAGGGGCATGACCATGACCAATGGGTTAAATTGTGCACTTGGTTTATTGAATGGGAATTATTTCTATAAGAAGAAACCCATAGGAAGAAAAAGGATAAATACTTTTCTGATTACAAACATTAATCCTCTCGTGCTCATTATCCAGAAATGAGTAATACGAGAACAATATACCGAGAGAGTTGCCGCTCCGGGCATCAACTGACGTCAATGCAGTACCTTCTGATCGGCAGGTCTTAAGTTCGGGCCCGACGGTTGGTAGGATTTTCAACACCAGCTAAATGGCTAGGTCGAGTCCAGTCATTGACTGGAAAATAATTCTAGCGGGCGATTGCTCTGATCTGTAGTTTTCCGGGTTTTTCCGATCAATGACAGGCGAATGCCGGAGCAGTCCCCTAACAAAACGAAATACCGCACTGCCCGTAAACTTTCTACCTCTTCTTTGTCCTATCCTCTCTCCTTACACACTGACACTAACATGCACTACACTACCACACATGCCTGGAGACCGGACGGCAGATTGCTTGCCCCGGCTGGGGCGGTGCCCCGCAGGTGGGAAATTCCTGGTTGGGGAAAGCCCGCTAGCTGACAGGTGGTTCGGCGCCGGCTCCTCACCATTCAGCGGGGGAAGATCACTGCCACCTCCCGAGAACACATGCACTACAATCTACGGGACAAAGTGGCCTTAGACATTGACGCGTCCGGAATAACTAATCAATCAATCAACGAAAATAATATAGAAGTTAGTTTACTTTTCGTGGACGGATAAAGAAAGTTTAGAACCAGCGCATAATGTTGGACGGACGGTGGTGGTGCTCCTCTTCAAGAATTCAGACTTTCCCAACCTGTCGAATTTCTGCGTGTGGCTCCGGTGCTACACTTGGATTTTTATTTCATGGCGCGTGGGGGCTTGTCTTCACGATGGAATATCTCACGGTATTTCCCATCATTCTCGGTCGTACAGCTAAGAGTCGCATGATCGCCAGAACTACTCGATTAAGAAGCAATCATGTGACTCATAGCGGCACGACGAGAACGACGTGAAATATCGTGAGATATTCCATCGTGAAGACAAGCCCCCACGCGCCTCAAAATAAAAACCCGAGAAAAACATGCAAGTCCACAGCCGAGCAGTGACCCTAAAGTCACTGATTTGGGGAGACCTACGCCTTCACAAATTCAATGTAACAACAAGTATTCCTACAGGCGTCGCCGACAGGGCGAGAAATGTCACCTCCCAGCATTTTCATTCATTAGTTTTATTCTAATTTTATTCTTTACCACTAACGTAACCTAATATACCATCAGTATCCTTGATACATTAGTTGGTATCGCTAATAATGTCAGAGAAGCTTTAGTTATCTCTATCTTTCAATGTCAGAGAAGCTTTATCTCTGAAAACGTCAAACTTATGAAAACAGCATCCCACATAAACAATTGAATAATTTTATCTGTCACACACATCAAGATTTCTGAACCTTCTGAACGTAGACGAGGTAGGCCTGTGACACACGAGCGTTGCGTTGACACGCGCTAAGTAACGCGCGTCGAAGATGTGAACGACCAAAGCTCTCGCGAAAGCTGCCGTTTCGCATAATTTTTTCTGCGATACGCGTTACTTCACGCGCGCCAACTTGTGTGCTCGTGTGCTTACCAGGCAGATTTATAGCGGCCACGTTATAAGTCGAACGTTACAAGTCATGTTTTGGTTCAAACAGCATTCCAAGGTTGGTAGTATGTGGAATAGGTAGATAAGTAAGATAATTCAGTATATCAAAATATAGTGACTATTTTTTGTGTCTAATAGTTTTCTAATTCTGTCAGAAATTTATGTTGAATTCATGAACAACTGTGAGATAACTTTTGTACTACTGCGTGCACCTTGTTAACTCCAATAAAACAATAAAAAAGTTTGTCTTAAACTATGAATCCCTAGAGGAAATACCATTTGGATTAGTTCCTTTGGCATGCCCCCTCAAGCACACACAAATTTTAAAGTTAGTTTCTACTACCATGGGTGCCTCAGCTAAAGAGAGATTACTACAAGATGGTACTGCTTTGACAGCTTCTGCTTGACCGTTCCATGCACTTGCGGCAAGTTACGTCCATGCACTCGTTTTTGTCAGTGCGTTATTTACAGTTAGTAGCTCATTGTAAATGAGTTTATCACTATCCCTGGTAATTGCCTTCGCCCTGCGTGACGTTGATTTGTTTCCCGACCTGTCAAAGTGGTCTCTCCTTAGAGAAAATCCTCTGTAGCCTGTATAATTGCGGGCGTGTTGCAAAGGCACCTGCGAAGGAGAGAGATCTGGGCAGTCGGACGCAAGCCACGCGCCGCCCACGACCGCCGGCGGGTGCGACGCGCGGCGCGGTGCGGCCGGGGCGCGGCGGGGCGAATCTTGTCACAGGTGGACAACACAATCTGCGCGCCAGGCAGAGATGGCGCAGGAGCAAAGAGGTGGCCGCCTGCCGCACTTTGCGCCGGGGGCGATGGCGGCGGAGGCGGCGTTCGGGAGAGGCGCTGACAGGCACGGCACAGTCTCTGCCCGCACGTGCCGCTCTACCAGCGATTGCCGGTCGCAGATGGGATATGCATTGAGGAAAACGTCTCCGGATGGGAAACCGTCCGTGAAAGGAATAGAGACAGGAAAGATGTTGGTGCGAAATATCGCTTTGCGGAAAACTGTAGAATAAGCAATTAAATAAGGAAAGTAACTTGAACTGTGTTGACAAACCATTGAATTACAAAATCAAATTCAAATCTAATAAACAACGTATTTATTAGACGTCTGCGGGGTCAGTGATGTGAAAATACTTGTCAGTTACATCGCCAATGCCCTTGTAGAGGTTCCTTAATACTTTGCACATTCGAGTAGCTGGCAGGTACAACCTGCTTAGGGTCACAGAAGATTAGGACCTTCTTCTGAATTAGCCTTTATCGACATTTTACTGCTACTTCCAGGGCAACATAGGTAATGGGTTATAAGAAGATATTTTCGGTTTTCGGACGTGGGTAGAAAATAACTTGACAAGCACTTTGCATCTTCCGCCCAATATTTACAGTTACTATTAATAAAGCTAGAAAATATTGGTACTCATTGGAAAGGCTGAGTGGACCTCAGGATAACCTGAACAGGTCATACGCGGAAAAATCCCTAGCTGTATTGAGGTTTCAAACCCGGGTCCCTCAGACTAGGGAAGCGTGGGTCCTAACGCTTTTTTAAAAATATTTTTCATAGAGTTAAATGAATTGGAGGATCCAATCTAGGAAATGTACAGGGGCGAAGCTTCGCCATTGCTTCCGTTAATTTTCCAAGGCATGTTGTGATAATTGTTATATGATTTCAGCTTGGTAAGTATTCGAAAAGCGAAGCGCTTTTCTTCCATTTGAACGATCTCTTCTCCTATGCAAGCCGCCGCGCTGCAAGATACGTTGATGCTGCTTTCACCGTCCATAGGGCTTTAATGGCGTCACTGGTAGGATGATGTCACTGCCTAGCTAAAGAAGTGGATGCAGCTCTGCTAACGGCAAATAAAAGCAGGAGCCTTTGGGAGCCACATGGCTATACCATCCATTTAATTCATATGCAACCCAATAGAGACCAGCACAAATTGGTTTGTGGCAATTTCCATGCCATGCAGCCTGTAACATAACTCTAAATCCACCAGCGTCACTGCGCCTTAAAAGTTGGATTATCAATACGACACCAATTCCCCACTTGCGGGTTCCTGCAGTTGTCCCGCCATGTTCTCCGAAAAAATTAGTTGCTTCCTTCATGTGGTGGGGAACAATACGATATCAAATATCTCTTAATGCTTAACAAATGTCATTGATGATCTAATGACATGACTCGAAATCCGCCTGCCGAAATGAGGCACGTTTATTGGATTTGTATCTCTTCGCGTTAAAGGTCTTCACCAATGTCAATAGGTTAAAGGTTAAGGTGTCTAGGTATTTTTAGGCCCTTGTTGTAGGCAACACTACGCTAATTTCTTTGTATATCATGCGAATCTCCAAACTCGATTCAGAATCAACGATATAAATAAAATTTGGAGTGTCTGTCTGTCATTCCAAAATAACTCCTTTTTCATTATCTCACATTGTAGTTCTTTAAATTATTTTAAAAAATGTTGAATAGTTTTTACAATGTTTAGTATCTGTCTGTCCCAAGTAATTTCTAGTAGGAAGTATACAGATTTCGAAGTGGTTTTCACTGAGAGGAAGCATAGTTTGTCGGGAATAACTTAAGCTACTTTGGCAAATTTTGAGTCTTTGTTATATAAAGATTTGTTCATAATACATACTTTTATTCCAATTTTAATGAAATTTTGTACACGTGCCCTCCAACCCCAGAGAAAAATTACTGTCTACATGAGATTTAGTAAAGTTATCCCCATCTCCTTTTCTCCGGTTTGAAGCAAAATAACCGTACAAAGTTTGCACACTGAGTTTTTGAAAATATCTTGAAGCCGCTGAGCAATCCACTAAAATTAATTACACATTTCCAAAAGCCAATTACATTTCTTTTTAAATACATTTTAATTCATTTTGATAGCTAAATTATTGTGTGAGTAATGTGAGATTAAATGTGATAGTAGAATGCTGGGAGAATGCAACAATGTATCGCTTAACAGCTGCCAAAGGCAACGATGGTAGCGATAGAAACATGACAGGGCGAGGCAGAGTTACGAGGGAGAAGGTGAGCTGAACGGTTGGTCGGGGCTGGAAAGATCGGGATTGGGAACGGAGAAGTGATGAGAGAGGGCTTGGCCAAAGGTGAGTCAAGGCGGGGCATAAGTAAGGTGAGGCTATATCGTAGATGGAATTTAATTATTTTCTTCTCTAACAGATAATTGGTTAATATATACCTAGAAGCGCAGGGTACAACTTCTGCTAGTATTTGATATAGTAATAGTAAACGAGGGCTTTCATATTACCGCTTCTGGTGCACCACATCCCGAAATCTCAGAACTATTTATAATGTTTACTCAATTTATTCCAACGTATGTATCGCTATCAATGGGTCAATTTATCATTATCACGAGGAGATCGCGAAACGTTCGAAATGAGAATTCATGAATATTTCATTTATTTCAGTGAA